>OZ005650.1:235386687-235424187 GCA_963930645.1 Salticus scenicus
AAACAATCACATAAAAATTAAGACAATTAATGTAACACACTGTAAATCTCTAATTGCAATGATATAAAAGATTAAAAGCATCTATAAATTATTGATTAAAAATTATAGACCAATTATTTAAAATTAGTAATTTTCAACCATAAACACTTATTCCAAACATCGTTGTAATAAAACCATTTATCGAGCAAAATTATAATTTTATAAAATTTCTAAAGCATAATTTTATAAAAGTCTGTAAATTTTAATATAAGAAGATGATTATTGATTATTTTAATACTTTAATATTGTAGTTAAACTACTTATGATTAGAACTTTTATTACTGGAATTATTAAAAAGAAAAACATTAAGAATGGAAACTTATTAAGCACTGCTTAATTAAAAAAACATATCATTATATTGATTATCTTATACCACATTATGACATTAAGTAGATTTTATACAAAAGCTATCAGTGTTATAAGAATTAATTTTGTTACAATATGCGATTAAACTAAAAAAGTAATATTAAATTGAATATAATTAATATTATTATATGACATTAAATATAACAATAAATAACAGTAAATATAATTGTAACATATAACCGTATATAATTGTAACTATATTTGAAATCGTTTGTCCGCACTAAGAAGTGATTTTAGAAAGTTCGCCCCTCAAGGGGAGGAGTGGGACAAAACGTGATTTCACTAAAACTTTTATAACTCAAAGAAAATAAAAAATATCCGTAAAATTTTTAATTTAAAATATAGCTAACATAAATACTTAACAACCAATTTCAGAAATTTCAGAAATTCGGCTTCTAAGGAGGAGGAGGGAACAAAACGTGATTTCACATGCACAAATTGGGATTTCGCATAAACCTTTATATCTCAAATTAAAAAATAAAAAAAAAAACAGATATACGTGTGATTTTTGCTTTAAAATGTAGCTGACACAACTACCGAAAAATCGATTTCTGGAATTTTTGAAATTCGATCCACAAGGAGGGGGGGGGGAATACTTGGTTTCACATGCGCAACACGGGATTTCACATAATCATTTATATATTAAACCCAAAAAAATGTTATCCGTACGAATATTACTTTAAAATATAAGTAACAAATATACTGAAACACAGTTTTTGGAATTTTAGGTATTCGGCACCCAAGGAAAGGGGAAGGGATGGATGGTTGGGTTTTACGTCGCACTAGGGAAAAATGAGCGAGCGCCTAAAATGTGATTTCACATGATAAGAAAGAAATAGCCGTATGATTTTTGCTTTTAAGTATAGCAAACACAAGCACCTAAAAACCAATTTCTGGAATTTTAAAATTTCGCCCCCCAAGGGTGAGGGGGGCAAAACGTGATCTCACGTTACTGTTCATCTATACATATAAAAGAACACATACAGGACTGAGTCAACACTGCTATGGCGATTCTGTGTGACACTGGGTCACCGATTTTGGTGGGAAGCTTAGTTCCAAAGCCCTGACACGTACTAAAACGGGATTTTGCAAAATTCCCCCCTTTCCCCCTGAGAGGGGGAAGGGGGGGGTCGACGGAAAAAACACGTTTGAGAACACATCTCGGCATCAAATTGTTTTACGATGAAGAAATTGCGCATGGGGAGACTTGATTTAAATAAAAATAAATAAATAAATATAAACAACTTGTCAAATTTTGAATTTTTGATTCTAGAACTCTTCCAAAAATGGCACATAAAAGTTGAAATCAGTGCGTCTTCTGAAGTATATTTCCAAGAAATAATTTAAGATGCTTTGTGATTTTCGATTTATTTATTTATTTATTTATTTATATTATTTTTTTGGGGGGGAGGGGGGATTTACGACGGGGCCGATTCGAGAGTTCATTTTTACGTTAAATTTTTCCTGGGGAATCTGTGGGAGCTGTATTCACGAATTTTGGTATGTGGGTTGTTTATTTGCATGAAACTCCAACTGTGACGGGATTTTGCAAAATTCCCTCTTTTTTCCCCTATGAAGGTAGGTAACAAAAAGACAGTTCCCAAGGGTATCTCTGACTCAAATTATCGCAGGATTTCAATTTTGTTTTTGTATGTTTGTGTGCTATGTGTACCCAACATGTGTTTTAATTGGTTATGTGTGGCTAAAACACTCTATAAATGGATTTTGTAAAAATTTTCCCCGTCCACCCTTTGAGGGACAAAAAATACGCTTCCAAGCGTAACTCCATTTAAAATTCTCTCAGGAAAGCAATTTTTGTTATATGGGTGTACTATGTCTATAATGAACATGCACTATAAATTGATTTTGCGAAATATTCCCGTCTTCCCCCTTTAAGGGTGGCAAAAATCACATTTCCAATGGTAACTTTGCTCTAAATTATCTCAGGAATGTTATTTTTTGATATGTGGGTTGGTTATGTGTACCCAACACAGTCTATAAGGCAAAAACTTAACGTTTTTGACAGATTTCAATTAATCTTTTTTTTTCATTTTATGAGATTTTTATATTGGTAAGTTATATGTAATTTTGAGAATTAATTTAAATATGGCAAACAGCGAAGATGGCAACGCTTGCTAGTATATACATATACAGTGGAACCTGTAAAAGTGACCACCTTGGTAAAGTGACCACCTGACTAAAGTGACCATTTTCTGGACTAAAGTGACCATTTTCCAATTTTAAAGAGACTTTATAAAGTGACCACCTGCGTGTAGTGACCATTTTAGCCAGTCCCAAGGGTGGTCACTTTAGACAGGTTCCACTGTATATAATAAAATTTAAAAGCGAAATTATTTATTTTTAACTGAAAACTAATATAAACTCACAGGGACTTTAAATAAACAGAGTTTTAGTTAACTGAAGTTATAGATTTTTTTTTTTTTTTTTTTTTTTTTTTAATCGAATATTTTAGAATAGATAGCTGGAGCATTTAAAGAATTTCTTTTTTTAAATCGCCATCTTGAATTTGAGAAAAAAAATTGTGGGGGGCAAAATTAAACATAATATTTTCAGGTGTAACTTGTTTTATTTTACTCTCACTGGAATCAGCAGGAAATAATTTATTTGAAATATCTTTCCAGAAAATTTGTATTTCTGTTTTCGTAAAAACATTTAATTATCAAATTATTATAAGCAAAGTAATTATTCGAGTATTACTTTTTCATGTAAATTTTCAAATAATTCTTAAATTATTCATTTGATCGTTTGATCGTGATTCTTTTATTAATTTCTTTAAAACCTTTTCGCACTTTTAGATTACATTCGATTCCGTTAAAAAATATTCATTGAAAAATTTTTGTATCTTATGCAATAATGCATTATTGATACCAGCAGAGTTTGATCCTAAGTAATCTCAAATGCAAATAAGAAAGATTATGATAGACTTCTTTTGTGGGGCGAATTCAAATTTTATTTCAAACGTTATTTAAAGCCGTTAAAACTTGGATAATACTCTCAAAATTTAAATTAAGTTTTAATCTCTTTCGTGAAGATAATATGAGACTCTTATTTTTAGCATATAAAAAAAATTCTGTTACCTTTAAAAACATTTTAGATTTTATATATTTTTCTCTTACTTCAGTTTTTTTTTTTTTTTTTTTTTTTTTTTTTTCCTTAGATTTTCTGAATTAAAATTGTTCTTTCCAATAAAATTTTGATATGGAAATAGACTACGTGTAATTATATTAGGTTGGTTGGGTTTTACATCGTACTAGTGCTGCGTAATGGGCAAATGGCGACGGTCTGGGACTCACCCCTCGAGGTGGTCGGAAGACATGCCATCACAATTTTGATCCTTTACGGAAGGGATGACTCTCCCGCTTTTGTGACCCCCCCCCCTTCCCCCTGAGGTAGGATATTATATTAGGATATGATAAAATCCACTTTAAAATACATTCGGAAAACCATTTCTGAAGTGAAAACTTCTTTAGGCGCGTTGAACACTTTTGGGTGAACAAAAATCATGAAACTCGCGTCGTCGTCAGCGAACGCTTTCCATTTGCAGTGAAAACATCTTTAGGCGTGTTGAGCACTTTTGGGTGAACAAAAATCATGGAACTCGCGTCATCGTCAGCGAACGCTTTGAAATTTTGCAGGCGTTCGTTACCATGACAACCCATTCACCCTGTCTGGTCGGGAAGAAACATATTTTTTACCAATTGACATCACGTGATTTTTCTACTAGGAATAAAAATTGCAAATTTCAAAATGCTTCAGTTTTCTTCTAAATTCTTTCAAATTTTCTGGGCGCCATTAACAGCACAGGGGATAGTTGCAGTTCAAATTTCATCAAATTTTGGAAAAAAATTACATTTTAATTGGAAATTAAATGCTATTCTAATACGCGTATTTCAAATTCTAATTATGATTAAATTATTTTTAATAGATCATTTGAAAGATATTTTAAAGTTCTTTTATATTATCGAAAGTGGAATTCGAGATTTCACCTGATTTACACGTTTTGAGTTGTCCTGAATGGGTTTTCTTTTGTATCTCAGCTACTAATTAAAATAATTTCATAAGTAATACATCATTAGAAAGCTTTGTTGATTTGGAATCGAACAGTAGATTACAGAAATTTCTACCGCCAGATGGCGCTGTAATATTTTAAAATTTCAATATTTCAAATTCTAATTATGATTAAATTATTTTTAATACATCATTCGAAAGATATTTTAAAATACTTTTATATTATCGAAAGTGGATTTCGAGATTTCACCTGATTTACACGTTTTGAGGTCTCCTGAATCGGTTTTCTTTTGTATCTCATCTACTAATTAAAATAATTTCATAAGTAATCAATATTTTTACTTAATATAAGGCTTAGTTCATTTAATTTGGGTATCTACAAATATTGTGCCGAATCATATAATACAGATCATAAACACTTCTTTACAAACCAAAAATAATTCGAAAATAATAATCTAATAGCTCGACGATACAATTCACAAGTTACTTAGTTTTCACTTCTATCAGCAGTCCCCAAAGACTGCTTTGAGTTTTTTTTTTTTTTTTTTATACATTAAAACTCGACTTAGTATACAGGGTGGTTATAATTAAACTTCCCCTATAAACAGCATCTTACAGCGCAAACGGGTGAACGGAATGCAACGAAATTTGATATATAGACTCTACATGAGATGTGCTCACGGAATTTCGAAAAAAAAATTAGTTCTGAAATGTCCACCAGAGGGCGCTTTTTTCGGAATAAAGCTTAAATTTAACACAATAAACAACCAAAACGGAATACAGAAACAATATTAACATTTATTGACTAGTTTCTGATCACCTTGTCATCGAACCACATTAAGTAAAGGTATGGAAAAAATAACAGTACGTTGTTTGAGGAAAAAAAACAGTTCAGTTAGCAGAAACAAGAACAGATTAGGACGAAATTCCACAAGAGGAGCAGTTGTCAATCGTTTCCAGGACGTTGTAGGGAAAGGTGCTCCATGTGACCAACGTTATTCCCCTGCAAAATTTCAAATCGATGGACAGTGTGTTCAACAGCAGATCGTAACTGATCAGTTGTGATGCTTCGCACATGAAGCGTTATGGAGTTCATTAAGTCATTCAGCGTCGCAACACCTCCACGATCCTCCACACTTTTAAGTGGCCGGCATTACAGCCAGAAAAATCGACACAAAGCATGAGAACGTCTGCAAACGTTTTGTACCCTAACCTGTTTTGCATAAAGCTTCCTCAAATTCACAAGCATGCAAACCTCAACATTTTTTTTTTTTTTTTTTTTTCTGGAAATGGCAGCTTTTCCCGGTTTTACATTTTATTACTCATGATTCTTGTTCTGGTCTGTTAATATTGTTTCTGTATTCCGTTTTGATCGTTTATTTTGTTAAATTTAATGTTTTTTCCAGAAAAGGCGCCCTCTGGTGGACATTTTGGAAATAATATGTATTTTTTTTTTTTTTTTTTTTCGAAAGTCAGTGAGCGCATCTCCTGCATAGTTTATATACAAAATTTCGTTGCATTCCGTTGACCCGCATGCGCTATAGGATGTTGTTTATAGGGGAGGTTTAATTATAACCACCCTGTATAAAGATTTTAGCTATTAAATGTCCGTATCATTAGCACCTTTAGTTGGGTTCATTCCAGATTGAAAACTTAGTAGATCAAAAAGATTCCCTCGGTTATGATTAAAAGTTTCGTAAATACAAGACAGTGGACAAATGTATATAAAAGCATATTTTTATACATATTTTTTCTGCATATATTCGTGCTTTTATGCGAAAGAAGCACAAGGTCTTTTAATATACTATTAATACAGACTATGTTTTATAAATAATATTAATTTTCTGAAATATAAAAAAGTTTAACTTCAGTATTTATTTTAAATAGATAAATTAGACAGATGTTTAAACATTTGCTGTAGAACGCACTAAAAGGCGAGTGTTGCAGCTGAAAAAATAACTAAACATCATAAATTGTAAAACACTTAAGAGTTGTTTAGATAGACATAATAAGGTTCGAATTTCCAAATATTACTTTTTAAATGAATAAAAAAAATAGAATAAAGTGCATAATTTAAATTATTATTTCAGCTAAATCAAGTTTTACAAATTGCTCAGATGTTAAAAAATAAATAAATAAATAAATAAATAAAAATAAAATAAACTTCGTTAAGTTTTATTTACAGATAACATCAAAATTAGACTAAATGTTTCTCTAATTTTTGAGAAAAAACTAACTTTTTTTCCGCGTATTAATGGTGGAAGACAGTAATGCCAGATCTGGCGGGTTTTTTATTCAATAATCACCAATAATTTTGAGAAGTGATATTCGATATAAATAATAGTCTCTTGGTCTTCGAAGTGATTAGGCAAACGTTACAATTAAAAATTATTGGCGATGATTGAATAAAAAATCAGCCAGATCTGGCAACACTGGTGGTAGGTGCATGTGAAATCCGCCGTAGTTGCAGCGTCCTTCGTGTTCTGTAAAAAATTACAGGGTGGTTACAAACCCGCCTTTCTTGTCTGAGTCTTCCACCAGAATAATTGTATGATATTTTTTACTTAATTAATGGTGTAAACATACTATTAAAATTTCCGTAAAAGAAAAAAAAAATGTAGGAAGTAGGAAGTATCTCTTCCACCGATCAATAGATGGCGCTGTCTCTGATGTAACCAGGAACGAGGTGACAGGCAGAAGAGCTGTTGAGAAGATAGGTGATCACGAAGGCCCTATTCACACTAGTACCTCTGCAGACAATATGAAATTGTGGTCCATGAACTAACCTAAAATCCAATTATAGAGACTCGTGAACTTTACAGAAAAAATTAACTGTGAATATTAATGTACATAATTTTTTTAATGTTTCTCTTTTTTTTTCTTTTGAATTGTATTTTGCAGATATCCATTAGTACCCTAGTCTGATTTGACGGTGAGGACACCTCATGTCAAGATGGACGAGCCCTGTAGGAACTATCTCTTCCACCGATCAACTGATGGCGCCGTCTCTGATGTAACCATGAACGAGGTGACAGGCAGAAGAGTTAGTTGTTATCGGGTGACAGTGAAAAGCTACTCAGACCATCAGCACGTAGGTTGATCCGGTCGGTACACCATAGTTAGAGCATGAAATGCTCAGATTAGTTAGGTAGAGCCCTGGGAGGCTTATACCTTAAGTCTGCAATGCATTATAGTACGAGTAGGTTCTTAAATGTTGCTTTGTGATAGTCACTTAATGAAGTGAACTTCTTGATTTGTGTGTTAAGCCAACGATTCAGCAAATGGTTAATAGTGAATACCAGCTGTTATAATTCCTATGTGTCTTTCTGTGTAATTGATGTTTTAAGTGTCTTCAAATAAATGTGCAGTAGTTTAATCTCCATCTCATCATTGACCCCACCTCTAGATGTCCAGCCAAGATGTTACAAATATATATATACATATATATATTCGTGGAAGAATCAGGTAGAAAAGGTGGTCTGTCACCAACCTGAATTATGCCTCTAGAATTTTACTGAATTGTGGAGGCCATCCGCTCCGCGGAGGATCATAATTGCGATGAGTGTCTCCGGACTAATCATCGGAAGGAATAAAAGACTGTCACCAACTGCCTATTTGCGTAATTCTAATGCGAATTTAAACCGACTCAACCTCAACCTTATCCTCTGATGTTATTTTCTCTGACAATTCAATTTCCACTTATCATTAGGTTTCTAAACAAAAGCTTTTTTATAAATTAAAATATAATTAGATATAACATTTTATCATCCTTTTGAAATATATTCATTGTAAATATCTAATTGAAACAATCGGTTATTATTAAAGCATCATATAAGGTTTTAATTGTCTGCAATAATAATTATTATTATTTTATTATTATTATTATTTATTTATTTTATTTATATATTTTTTTTAATGAAAACTTGATGTTCCAAGTGAAAAATGCCAAATCTGTTTTGACAAAAACAAGTTACATAGTTTGTTTCGTATTTCTACCCATTTATTATTTCATTTAAAAAACAACTTTTATTTTTCAATTTCTTACTTTTAGTCACATAAAAATGCAATAGTTAATCCCATTTTTCGAACCTCTCAGGTGTCGTAAAATGTAATGCGTATGAAAAGTTTCATATCCCTACTTTAAAATGGGATTTAGGTATGGTTACATACTATTGCCTAGAACATAAAAAATAAATAAATAAAATTGAAATATTTAACTCGAAAAGCAATTTCAATGTCAGCTGAAGCCAAAATTTAGCATTTCAAAAGTTTTAAATGTTTATTTTATTTGAAAGAAAATCTGCTTGATAAAAATCTATGCTTTATTCACTCAAACGTTAGTAATATTTTCTTTGCTTTCAAATACTACAGTGAAAAAGTTATTGCTATTAGCTTTGATTTTGATTTTTATCAAAACACAACCACGAAGAAAAATAAATGCGATACATTTTATGAGTTTTTGAAAAATGTTATTGATATAGAAATAACATTTGAATTTACAAAATTCTACATTTTCTTAAAGAAACTTTACCTGGTGCCTCAGAATTAAATTAAAATCTGATTACTGGAAAAAAGGTTTTGCTTTTAACTATACTTGAATTTCTTTCAAAACGAGATTTTTTTTTATTTCTTTATTTCATAGCAATAGAGATAGTTTATTCACAAATATAAATAAATAAATCTTTATTGCAAATTCTAAATAAATCGAGGGATTTTTTTTTATAATTATTTTCACTTTCCGAATTTAAATCATAATGATTGTTTAAAAAATATCTTTAAAAAATTGTATAAACAATATTGTATAAGAAAACATTAGTTGTGATTAAATTAGATCATAGCCTCCTAAAATAGAGATCCCTTCCGTGGAGGAACAAAATTGTGATGGCACATCTCCGGAGGGGGTGTCTAGGGGTGTGTCCCAGACTGTTGCCTATTGCCTATCTGCGCAGCATTAGTGCGACGTAAAACCCAACCATCCTAAAGTAGATGCCTGTCGCGCGGCTCGGAAACTTGAAAACAGTTTAAGCAGTAGACAGCGCCACCTGGTACAGATTGCGCGACTTTTTTATTCAACTGTCACCCATAATTTTAAGAAGTGATATATGATATATATAAACAACGTTTCTTCGAGTCTACTCGCCTTTTATGTATATCAAATCCCACTTTTAAAAAATTTTGGTGGCTGTTGAATGAAAAAGTCGCGCAATCTGTACCAAGTGGCACTGTCTACCGCTTGAACTGTTGCCAAGTTTCCGAGCCACACGACAGGTATATAGTTTAGGAGGCTATGGTTAGATATATAATATATAATGAAATTATTTAATCTGAACCAAGGTTATTATGCAATTTTAGCAATAATTATACCTTTTCAATGATAGTTTCTATATATTTACTGCTTACATTTAGCTCTCTGTGAACATTGGTAGTTTAATGATAATTGCTGGAAATAGACACTATGCTTTTGTTGACAATATTAAATTAAATAATCATTTTCTTAGATTGCACTCAGATAGTGTATTCAAAAAGCTGATTATTTATATAGTCCTTCACCACTTTGAAACGACATGTGTTGTTAACTATAATAAGAACATATATGCCAACATTTTAACACTTTCACGACCGCTGACGTAGATTCAACAATTTTGAAAATCTGTATCTCCGCCAGTGAGCGTTTCTTTCGCAATTTGTACGTTTTTTATATCTTTAAAATATACTCAATATTCATTTTTGTACAGTCAATATGGGTATAAATACTTTGATTAGAAAGAGTATAATTATAATGTATATTCATTTGTATTATAAGTGTGAACACAAAAAATTTTGATCTGATATATTGTAAATTAGGTGAATAACGCCCACAGGCGGACATTACTGCCAAAAAGACAAAAACATGCGGTCGTGAAAGTGTTAATTTATTTTGGAGTATTTTTAGCCCCACCCTTATTTCGCACCAGTTTATTTTTAGAATAACATTCTTTAAGATAATATACTATAAAAAAAAAAAAAAAAAAAAAAAAAAAAAAGAAAAGAAAAAAAAGGTATGGATTAAATGTGGAGCTAAAAATGCTTAGGAATAAATTAAAATGCTGGTAACTCTGGCGATGATAAATGGCGTGTAATTTTAAAAGTTGTGTAACAACACATTTTGAGCCAATATCTACCCTAACTTTTGTGTGAACAAGTAAACATAAAAATTTTAGTTGATTTACGATTACGAGAATTAAACTAACTTTATTATTTTACTTTGGTCTTTCTCTGGTTGTGAATATTTAAAAATATGATAAATCTGTATCCTTTTCATAATCACAATCATGACATTTTTGAAGAAATGATACTGTAAATAATTAACCTTAAGTAAATTTTGAGAGTAATTAAAAAAAAAAAACTTTGGCGTAACAACAAGATATAGTCTCAATCGCTATCTAAAAAATTTTGAGACAACTTTTCCTGTAAAATTTTCTCAAATCAAGGTTTAAAAAAATCAAGAATTAAGTATAATGATATTAGTTTGAGAATTTCTAGAAGATTAATTTCTATCCAACAATCATATAATTACATATAAGGTTAGGCCAATATTTTACACACTCCTGAACATGGTTTGTATCAAAATCATTCTCTTTATTATAATGACATAATATTAACTTTTGTATACTTCTGATCATAGTTAAACTTAATTTAAAATAATCTGGACATAGTGAATATTATATAATAAATCTTCCTCTTTTGGAAAAACATTGTCTTTTGATACACATTTTTCATCATTAGCATATTGATATACAACCTGAAAATTCTTTGGCGATTCTACAAAGTTTGAGATATAAATACATTTTAAAGTAATATAATGACATATAAAAACAACAAGAAAGAACAATCATGCAGTACGCACTGATTAGTAACACTTTCCAACTGTAAGTAATTGTTTTATCGAATAACTTTTAATATTCTTTGCCTACGTTATCACACAACAGACAGAAAGACTGAAAAATATACAGATAGATTAATTGATTTTTAAATTACATTTAGGCATTTTGGAAAGTGTTAAAAAGGCTTCACGCAAAACAAAATGCAGCCATTAGATTATAATTACAGCTTTTGATCTCTCTGAATATTTTAGTGTAGCCCTGTAAATCAGAAAGGTTATCATATCATATTCTATACAAAATATTATTTTAAAATATTAACAAAAACGCAATGCATTGGCCAATTTTTTTTTTTTTTTTTTTTTTTTTTGTCCCTGTAAACAAACTAGTTGTACAGCGCTTATTAATGTCATTTTAAATGGGGAACATTTTATAGGGATAATGTTTATAAAAGTAATATTCATAGAACACAATGCCTTCGAATGCTTTTGGGTGTTCCTGTACACAAACCAGAAGAGGTATAAACTCCATTTTCATAGGGAACATCCGATAATGAACTTGAATAACATATATCAGTTTCAAGAAATTCCATAAATATTTAAAGGAGTTAGAGCTCGGACAGACAGACAGACGGACAGGCAGATACACAAAACTGAAATCATATTTACACTTAAAAAATACTAGAAAGTTTTAAAAACGCTTAACATAAACGGAAGTACAATTCTAGCAATTTTTTATTAATACCTCTTAATATAACTAGATATTTTTGTGCCACTCTGTAAATCTAATGCTAATCATGCTATATTCTATGCAAAGCATTCTTTTGTCCATGTAAATAGCATATTTCTATTTCCTAAAACTTCGTGGATAGTAAAGTTATTAAAATTTGATTTATAGAAATATCTCTCCTAGATCGCAATGCTTTGGAATAATTTTGAGTGTTCCTGTACTTAAACCGATAATGGTATTTCCTCCATTTGATGCAGGAAACATCCAACAGTGAACTTGAATAACATATTTCAATTTCATTAAGAAATGTCTACAGTAAAGGTATGAAAATATGGTTTATAGAAATACCTCTCATAGAACTCAATGCTTTGAAATACTTTCGGGTGTCCCTGGACACAAACCAGGAGAGAGATAAACTCCATTTTCAATAGGGAACGTCCGATAGTGAACTTGAATAACATATTTCAATTTCATTAAGATATGTCTACAGTAAAGGTATGAAAATACGGTTTAAAGAAATACCTCTCATAGAACACGATGCTTTGTAATACTTTCGGGTGTCCCTGTACACAAACCAGTAGAAGTATAAACTCCATTTTCAATAGCGAACGTCCGATAGTGAACTTAAATAACATATTTAAATTTCATTTAGATATGTCTACAGTTAATGTATGAAAATATGGTTTTTAGAAATACCTCTCATAGAACACAATGCTTTGAAATACTTTCGGGTGTCCCTGTACACAAACCAGTAAGCTATAAACTCCATTTTCAATAGGGAACGTCCGATAGTGAACTTGAATAACATATATCAGTTTCAAGAAATTCCATAAATATTTACGGGAGTTAGAGCGCGGAAAGACAGACAGACAGGCGAACCGAATTCATTAGTACTTTTCAACCTTGTTGGAAAGTGTTAAAAATTGTATTACACTAAATCAGAATTTTGAACTCTATAATTTGTATATAAGTCAAATAAGCAAACCTGTTTCCAGTTAGGTGTTTATTTATAGGCCATTAAAAGTCTAAAACTCTCCAAAAAAAACTTGATGAAATTTATACTGAAGCAGTGTGTTATTTTAAGCAATATTTTTTTTTTAAATATTTTTATCAGTTACATGTTATAATAGTCTAGGGGAAAAAATACATACCTATGTAGAAATACCTGTCTGAGACTCAAACTGACGTATGGAGTTATATATAAACTTTAAATTTCCTTTTAAAGGATTTTACTTTAATACCAAGTATGATCGATGGATGAAAATCAAGAATAATTTATTGTAACTTGTATGTGGATTCAATTTTAAACTTACATTCTACAGATATGCATACTATGCCAACCTAAACCGGAAGATTGTTAATTCCCGCTCTTTTTTGTACACCACTTAATTTTTAGAATAATTTTCTTCAAATATATTTACGATTAAATAAGAAGAAATGTACTCTAAAAAAGGATTAAAGTGAAAAAATAGGCGGAAAGGGGAGGGACTAACAATCTTCTTGGTTAGGTTGGCAAGTATGAGACATATAAAAAAATTATTTATTTTGTGAAAAATGGAGTTATTTTAACAGTTCATGAAACTGATACGTTCCAAAATTTACATTGAGAAAAAAAAAAGGTTTTATTAAAATACTTAAATGATTATGTTAAATTTTTCTACATCAAGTCTTACGCTCTAAACAAAACACGTTGATCAATCCTCTATCGATAAAAATTTTAACTATATATCTATATATATCAGGGATGGAACACTGTCGCAGAATTCATACCACTATCAATGTAACAAAATTTTCTACTTCTTAAATCAATGCTATTATAGGTAGAGAAATGTGTTAAATAAAAACCAGTATGAGTTCCGCGCCCGCGTTGCATCCCTGATATATGTATATATACGTATACACTGGTGGACAAAATTAAAGCAACAACCTATTTTCTCGTACTCTTCTTTTGCACATAATTTTTAAAGAAATAAACATATGAACATAAAATTTGGATGGTCTGTCCGTCATCATATTATTAACCGAATTTTATGTAACTTTAGCATGAGAATAATTTGTAAGCTAATAAATATTAAGCTAATAAAATTTATTAATTTTAGGTAAGAACACGTAATGAAAATTGGTGTTAAGGATGCATTAGAAATAGGAAAATACGCACATGCCTTGAAATGTTAAACTAAATCTCGATTTTTCTTTCTGTATTAACTCTTTTTTATATTAACTCTTGTATAATGGATTAAAAAAAATAATTAATAATTTGTAAACTATGAGCATCACCAAAATAATAAATATGTAAATGAATAGTTTTATAATGAACATCTTATTCAATTTTCATGTTTGTATGTATATTTTTTAAAAACCTATTCACATGCGAAATAAAGAAGAAAAATGGAGAAACAGAAAAGTGAATACAGATAGAAAGATTTGGTTGCAATTCTAATGGTTGAAAGATTTGGTTGTAATGGAAGCGTGTGTATCTTCACTTATCTCTAATACTTTCTTAACACCACTTTTCATTAAGTGTTCTTTCCTAAAATTATTGAAATTTTTCATTTTTTTCAAAGCTTTCTTTTAAGAGAAAAATTAATATTTATTAGCTTAAAAATTATTCTTATGCTAAAATTATATAAAATTTGGTTAATAATATGATAAAGAACAGGCCCTACATATTTTATGTTTTTCTTAAAAATTATGTGCAAAAGAAGAAAACGAGAAAACAGGCTGTTGCTTTAATTTTGTCTACCAGTGTATATTAAGAAAAAAAAAACCCAATAACTCTTTTGCAAATCACGTTCAATTCTAACAATTCCTTCAATTTTTATGAATTTTTAAAACGTCTAAGGACTTGTGCGACACCCGGTACAAAGATAAATTTAATACTGCGCATGTATAATGAATATTTTATATAATTCATAGATTTTTCACATTACATCTTAATGTCTCTCATTAACTTTATCTAATGTATTGTGATGTGACAAGCAATCTTCAAAAGAAAATTATCTATAATCGCGAGCACACTTAAAAACCCTTACCTGTAAAACGTCATCTGCATCTTAGTTCAGAAAAATGAAAAGTTATAAATTATTCAGTAATATTTAATTAAAACAATTCTCCCGTTTATGCAATAAATTTTCAGCGATCCGACGATCGATTTTTCGAAGGCACATAAGTAGCACGCATAAATTATTCTTTCAAAAATTTTAAACTGTCAAATGTATTGAAAAAGATATCATTTCAAAATATCATATTTCATTGAATTTTTCCCAGCACATAAATTAATAAACCTTAAGTTTAACAAAATCAATAATTATAAGTGCCGTTGGAATGTACTAAATATATTCAAAACCTGTGATTTATGACATGATAAATATTAAAATAAATTAAAGACATTTTCAGAGTAATTATCTTCTATAACATAGATGCCAACATTTTAATGTATTCCGGAATACTTTTAACTCCGCCTTTATTCCCTAGCACTTATTTTTTAAGAGTACTTTTTTTCTTATTTTATCGAAGTTATACATTGGGAAACATTTTTCTATAAATAAAGTGGTGTAAAACAAAGGCGAGGCTAAAAATACTCCGGAATAAATTAAAATGTTGGCACCTATGCATCATTTGATTTTGTCGGGTACATAGAGTTGTTAAAGAAAATAGATATTTAGATCGTGGTATTCGTTATAACCAAAAATCGTTTCTTTATTTGTTATTATATTCAACATTTATTCGATAGCTTCTAAATTTACATAGTGTTAATTATACAATAACTGAACAAAAAACCTGTTTTAATTCCTCTTAAATCAAAACATCTTTCTACTAATTCACAGTTCGATCCTATGTCTGCAATATTCGCACCAAAAAAGATACTACAGTCCAAATCCTCATTCGGTTTCGATTTCATACAAAAATCTACTAATAACTGTCGTATCTTGCATTTGCGATCTCATATTCTGTGATAAAAACAGATAGATGTTAGAGGATAATTTTGTTTTTAAAGTTTTTCTACGGCTTTTTTACTAACCTATATTATAAAATAACAAACATTTTTCATTATTAAATATATTTACTATCAATATGTAACATAGTGTCGCATTCACGTCATTAATAGATAAATATTTTAATTAACATACTAACATAAAATTTAATGTTCTTTTTGGAAAAATATAATTTGCATAAAAAAAACGTATATATTCTACAAGGGCAGATTACAGCTTCTACTGATTAAATATTTCTATGAACAATTTCTAAAATTCATTTAATTAGAAAGTTTTAAACTTTCTCATAATTATGCTTTTCTAAAAAGCGCCAGTTAAAAAAAAAAAAAAAAAAAAAAAAAAACTATAATATTTTCTTACTATTCAAATCTTTTCATACAAAAGAACTCATTTAGAATGATTTTTTTAGCAAACTATTTACAGTAATTTCATTTGAAAAGTTTCCTAAAGTTAAAAGGCATCTCTTTTACTTTACACTTAAATAGTTTTCCACATAATGTAACTGTAGTAATTTTGCAGGAAAAAGAAAGATACTTAATTTTCATCAAATGATTTTAGTTATTAAAAAATATATAGAAGTCATTTCATTACATGTTCTAATGGTTTATTTATTTATTTATTTTTGTACTCGTTTATTTATTTATTTATTTATTTATTTATTTATTTTAATTTCCTAAATAGTGAATCCATGCAATTTTATAATTAATAATAACAAATTTTGAGCCAATTTCCATAGTTGCCAACATTTTAATTTATTGTGGAGAATTTTTAGCTCAGCGTTTATTTGACACCACTTAATTTAAAGAGTAATTTTCTCCAATATTTAATTACAATAAAATAAGAAAAAAGGTTCTTAAAAAAAAGTGTTATGAAATAAAGGCGGGGCTAAAAATGCTCCGGAATAAATAAAAATGTTGGAAACGCTGCCATTTCCTCCTTAATTTCTGTGTAAACAACTAAAAATAAAAATTACAGTGAACTTAGATTTAATCTAATTAAGCTAACGATTATTATTTTACTACGCTTTTTCATTGATTATGAATATTTAAAAACATGCTAAAAGATGTTTCCTTTCATAATCACAATTGAGTTCTTTTGGAAAAAATGACCTTCAAATCATTAATAACTAAATGAATTTTAAGCGGAATCCGGTGGACATTTTTTTTTTTTTTTTTTTTTTTTTCGGGATTGCAGAAATGAAAACTAGATAAATTCTGAATTGCTTTCGGAACAATATCGAATCCATTTTTCCTGCAAAATTTATTCAAATTAAAGGTTTTATGAGAAACGACAAAAAGTTCTTACATGCAATTTAATATTAGCGTAAAGATTTTAGAAGATTAGTTTGTAGTCAACAGTCATCAAATTTTACATTAAGCATATATAAATTTATAATATAACAATAATTATTTATAAAGCATATATATTTTGCATACTTCTCAACATGACTTGTATCAAAATTTTCTTACTATTTTGGCCAAATAGTAACGTTTCGTATACTTCTAAGCAGAGACAAATTAAATTAAAGGCAATTTGGCCTTAATAAATATTAGTTAATTAATCTTGCCATGTTGGTAAAAAAGCATTGTGTTTTGACAAACGTTTTAGCATCAGTATACCGAAATACAACTAGAAAATTCTTTGATAGTGTTAAAAAAAGTTAAAATATGAATACTTTTTTAAATTAATGTATAAAGACTTATAAAACAAAGTGGTAGGGTCAGGTGAAGTAATTATAACTACTACTATCACCCAGTGGTCGAAATTCGACCACAAATTTATTCAAATCTCAAAATTATTTTAAGTTAGCATTAAATAAATAAATTTAGAAATTTAAAATTCCTCTATAAACAATGATCTTTGTAAATACTCTTTCGTCATTAGCTAAATGACCTTGCCGATTGTGTTCTGAAATATAAAATTTTAAGCTATTGAAAGAACGGACCCGACTTGCTACAACTCATAAAATTGACCGTGTGTAAAAACTAGTTTAGCAATAAAATGCTAACCCTTTCAATCGTTTGTCCTTGTGACTTATTTATAGTCATTGCAAATCCCAAGTATAATTGGAAACTGGGTTCTCTGGAAATCGAATGGTAAGATAGTACCAGAATATGTCAGATTTATACGTGAAATAAAAATTCGCTTACCACGGTTTATTCCCGCCAAAACATCGCAATCAACAGTATTTCGATGCATAGCTTTAACAGGCATTCTCGTCCCATTAACTAAGGATTCTGAAGTATTGATATTTCTGATAAGTAAAACAATGGAATTTACTTTAAGTGCTAACTTATGAGATGGTAAACCACTTACACTCAAAGAATTTAAAAACTCTACGTGATAATTGTTAACTTCATTGACGTCTCATCACAAATTATTTTATCATAACTATGATACAGTTTCTGTTCTCCTGATACACGATAATGATCATCATTATTGATACAAGTGCATGATTCATTAGTTGGAGCTAGAATAACTGAATTTACTATACAATCTCATAATATATTTTCCGCTATGTTTCCAAAAGTGTCTTCTATTATTCTCGTTTCATCCTCAACTAATTGTGGCGGGATTTCAATAACATTTTCTCCATACTGTAGAAATTGTGTAGCTTCACCATTACCAAAGTTAGGTGATGGAATGAACCAAACAACTCCCAACTTACAACGCAATTTTCGATTAATGTCGCACGTGTTCCATGTGGAACTACCGGTAAAATTTGACGGAAATCTCCGCACAAAAGTATTGTTTTACCTCCAAATGGTTTATTTATTTTTATCTTCTTCGATCGTACACAAATCTCTGAGTAATTTGTCAATTATTTTCAAAGCTAAAATGGGACACATTGAAATTTAATCAATCAGAATTAGCTATTCTGAATTTATGTATCGACCTTGTTTTCCATTCGGAGTTACATTAGTCGTAGAAATTTCAGAAATCGGAATAGGTAACTTAAATACATTATGTTGAGTTCTACCACCAATTAAAAGAGTTGAAGTAATTTCACTGAATGCAGTGGCAATACGACGAAGATTGAGTGAATGTATTTTATGAATAATGGCCGTTTGTGTGAAAGTTTTTCCACAACCTGCATGAGCAGTTAAGCAGAATACATTTGAGCTAGTGTCATGATGCACAACTTCGCGAATCACTTGACTGATAATATTTCGCTTCTCTTCGTTAGCAGTTTTGTAGAGTTCATTAAATTGAAACAAATCACCATCAGGATCGGACATTTCAAATTGCTGAACACGAGGCAAAATTTTTGGAGCTGGTAACCCGATAGATTCACATGACATACTATGTGCGAACGTGACTGAATGAAACTTCTTCATTGTAATCTCTTAGAAAAATCTTCAGCATGAAACATTTTGAATTCATCCCACAGTGTTAACGCATTTTAGGCAGTGGACAAATAAAGCCAAATAAATCACGCATTTTTTTCGGTGTATGAAATTCCTTTGCTTCATTTAAGCATACTCTCCATTCATTATCATTTGAAGCTATTCCTCGAGCATAGCACGCTTCAACAAAAGTATTGTATACTTTTTCATCATAGGATTTGACATCTTCAAATGATTTTAGACCAACAACATGTAATAAAAGAATTCTCAAATGGAAAAGTTCTAAGTCCTTTCGAGACACTGATTACATGCGAGAGATTAAAAAAAAATTAAATTAAAAGAAAGATTTTAGTAAAGTGTATATTTTAGTGCATATATGTGTGTATATATATATATATGCATGTATTTAAAGTGCTCTCTTTAAATGTAGTTATTTACTTTTAGTACATATTTATGCACTGAAAATAAAAATTCTGAGACTGACATCTAGAAAATAAAATGTGTCTGAAGTAAAAGTAGTTCTATGTCATCTTTAAAAATTCTATTTATTTTTGCTAGTGAATTCTAAAAACCACTGTTAGAATTCTAAATCGTTTTCCTATGCTGTCGTGGTCAAACTTATTTAAAAATCTCTTCAAACAAATATGAAATCAAGAGGCGAGCTTAAGTAACTGTAATTTTGGTTTATGAACCAATTCTAGGATATCAAGCTGTAATTTCTCGCAATACAAAGTATTCATAATATTCATGATATTCATGATATTGTTTCACTACCTAGAAAAGCATAGACTGAAATTCTCGATCAATATGTCTATTTAGATGTTTTGTTTACCCTTTACGAATAACTCGTAAATCTATATTTCTAGTTTAAGAATTCTGAAAATGACTTTTTAGAACTTATTCTAAACGGAGACAGCATATTTCTTTTCTCATTGCATTCATTGCAGTCTATAAACTTACTATTATTTTTTATTTTTCAAATAACTATTTTTAATAATCTCATACTTAATATGCATTGTCACGTAACTATAAGTTGTATAAGTTCCAATTTTCTAAGTCGAAAAACGATAATTTTACGATTACAAATTATATTCCTATCACCTAACTTTTAATACAATATCATCGAAAAAAGTTGGATACATGCCATATAATCATATTTAATGAAATATTTAAAATAAACAAAAAACCCATACTAAAATCATAGTTGTTTGATGCAATGTATCTCAGAAATATTAAAAATTTGAACTATAACTAAATATTCTAGGCATTAAAAAGCCATAATCCCTGTTTTAAAATGTTCCAAGAAATATATGATATGAAAAGCTCTTTTTGTTCCCCCTTTATTAATTCCTTTTCCACTTTTCTTTCTTTCATTACTTTCCTAAACTTAGCAACATTTATTATTTTACTGTATCTTTAAGATTATTTGTCCTTGAATTCTCCATCAAAACGAATTTTATGAGAAATTAGATATTTCATTTTTAGGCACTTAAAAACATTAATATTGAACAAAGTTTTTCAGTAATATTACAAACGCACTCCAGCACGATATAAATGAGTATTTCTCTTTTCATGATCCGCTTTTATATTTACTCTATACTCATACATTTTCAGAAACAAGTAACAAGAAAATCATAAAAATAAATCATATTAAGGCATATTTAGAAAAGCAATAAGCTTATATCTTACGAATAAAGCATTTTTTTCTTCTACAGTGTATTTGAGAGACAGTATTATGATATTAAATTTAGTGTATGAATTGAATAATTATACATCACCCACCAGATTTATGAAAACAAATTACTTTTAGTATTTAAAATAAAC
Source organism: Salticus scenicus (assembly GCA_963930645.1). Lineage (NCBI taxonomy): Eukaryota > Metazoa > Arthropoda > Arachnida > Araneae > Salticidae > Salticus > Salticus scenicus. The sequence goes on from OZ005650.1 coordinate 235,407,877, forward strand.
TACTGGATCTGCATATCAGGAGCCTCAACGTCCTAGTTGGATCACATATTATTTAACCGGTCATTTTTATTTTAACCTTATTATATAAAATATATATATATTGATTCGATTTACCTAGTACATAAACAGATACGTTCCTGAGGAGGGCGCCCCCCTCACTTAACCACATCGCTGTATCTCTTTTTTTATACCTATCTGTATATCATATATATGCGTTCTTAATAACTAACAATCTAGTATCATTTCCCTAAAATTCATAAATATTTGTACCAAATTTCTTGGGAAAAGATTACATAGCATATCGGAATTATTTTGTGTAAACGTGTAAAATAATTCTATGCCCACACTTTGCAACAGAAAAACATACTTTAAAATTCTAATAAAATTCCAATATACTATTTAACGGGATGTAACCATGTTAATGTACATATAATATATATATATTGATTCGATTTACTTAGTACATAAACAGATACGTTCCTGAGGAGGGCGCCCCCCCCTTAACCACCCCGCTGTATCTCTTTTTCTGTACCTATCTGTATATCATATATATACGTTCTTAATAACTGACAATCTAGTATCATTTCCCTGAAATTCATAAATATTTGTACCAAATTTCTTGGAAAAAGATTACATAGCATATCGGAATTATTTTGTGTAACCATGCAAAATAATTCTATGCCCACACTTTGCAACAGAAAAACATACTTTAAAATTCTAATAAAATTCCAATATACTATTTAACGGGATGTAACCATGTTAATGTACATATAATATATATATATTGATTCGATTTACTTAGTACATAAACAGATACGTTCCTGAGGAGGGCGCCCCCCCCCCCTTAACCACCCCGCTGTATCTCTTTTTCTGTACCTATCTGTATATCATATATATGCGTTCTTAATAACTGACAATCTAGTATCACTTCCCTAAAATTCATAAATATTTGTACCAAATTTCTTGGAAAAAGATTACATAGCATATCGGAATTATTTTGTGTAACCATGTAAAATAATTCTATGCCCACACTTTCCGACAGAAAAACATACTTTAAAATTCTAATAAAATTCCAATATACTATTTAACGGGATGTAACCATAAACGTCACCAGATTTGTCACCTAATTTTATTGGGGACACTGATGAAACTGGTGGTTTGTTTATCCATCAAATTTGTACCTTACCTTTGAACACAAAAATTTTACCATTGTGAAAATCACGAATTCAGGAAAAATGAAAACTGAAAACTGAAAAAACGCCTTTTAAAGATTTCAAATATATATATATATATATATATATATATATAAAAGAAACTTTGCCTTAATATATATTTTATTGAATAAACATAATAGAATTCATTTTCTAAATGTTATAAATATGTGAAAAGTCCAGCCCTCGATGTTTGGATAATATGATTATCAGAAAAATTTTAAATTACCAAAAGTTCTAAAGTTTTTTTTTTTTTTTTCTATAAAACAGATTTAAATCTTCGATAATTTCCTTTTAATTTCAATTTTAGAAAATATTTTTTCCGCTCCAAAGAAAGTCTTTTAATTAAATAAAGGTACTGTTATTCGTGTTATTATTTTTTTTTTAACTTCCTTTTAACACTATAATGATTAATAGAGGGCACCACTACTTTTCTTTTCAATAATGAATGATGCTATGCAAAATCTTTTATTTTAAGATATTTTGAATGTTTAATTTTCAGACATATTTTTTCAAGACATTTTACGTTAGTTAATTTCCATCACCAGTTTATTAAGTTCCACAATTTGTCTTAAATAAAGATATATATTATGCCTAATCTGTTTTTTTTTAAAGATATTTACGTGTTTTAAACACTTTTTCAGACATTGTATTGTCTTACTTTAAGACTGCTTTATTTGCAGTGTACCCGCCCATTTTCCCACACCACTTTATTTTTAGGGTAATTCTCTCCAACTTTAATTGCAATTAAATGAGAAGAAAAATACTCTAAAGACTGGTGTGATTAAAAGGCGTGTACTAACATAACTCCGAAATATTGATTAAAACAATAGTAAGTATGTATATACCATTGAAATTCCTTCCAATATATAAAATTCTACGCAAAATATCTTTTTTATTTATGTAATCTTTCTTTTATTATTTATTTTAAACATATTATATATTTAAAATTGTAATAATAATATATTTAGTATAATGTATATATATATTATACAATTCATATATAATTTTTATTTTGTTATATAATTCGCTTTATGTTAATATTTAAATTTTAAGAGAAATTACACTGCTCTGCAAACTAACATTTTATTTCAGCTGCATGAAAATTGTTTTGTGGACATTACGTTTTCGAGAATGATGCATCTAAAAATAACCTCCATTAATGTACATCACGAACTTTCTTTCTTTTCTTTTTTTCCAAAAAATATAGGGGTTTGCGATAACAAATCAGTAATTTTGATACATTTAATTAAGCATATTTCTCTCATATTTGAACAAACAGTTAATTCATAATATTTTTAATACCCTTTTATCACTCTTTTTGCATATGAAAACAATTCTTTTTTTGTGGCCCCTCCAATCACAATGAAACTTTCATCCCTTGAACTAACCCCACATTCCTCCTATTTTTAACTTTGTACATTGTTTTGATAATTATTGTTTTAAAATTAAAAAAATAATAATAAAATATAATTTTTATTATCAGTAACAGGTTATCAGATTTTAGGTTTTCATGCAAATTTAAACAAAAATATCCAAGCATTCAACAATATACTTTGTGGGAAAAAAAAAAAAAAAAAAACTTGACATGATGAAAACTTTTTACATTATTTTACCCATAAGGTAGAGAAAATATTGTTTTAGGGTCAAATTTTCGGAAGTGCGTTTTGTTATATTTACATGTTTTGAGGTTCCCTGAATAAGAAAATCATGTTTTTAGCGGAGGTTGGTCTGTGTGTCTGTGTGTGTGTGTGTGTGTGTGTGTGTGTCTGTCTGAGTGTTATCAACATATCTCAAGAACAAATGGTAGCAGAAGATCCAAACTTGGTATTCTAAATGTGTATGATATAAGGATGCTACACTAAGCTCTTCGTTGAGATGAAGCAAATGGTTCGTCTACAGGGGCACTCAAGAGATTTCAAATACATTACGTCTATGAGGGAAATTGCAGGTAAGTAGAGTTTAACATAAATAGACAGCCCCCTGCTAACCGCTCGAAGAGCGGTGTTTAGCAAGACGCGGACCGAAATCCGCGTAGGGCCGTCCCGAGAAGAACCCTCTGCACGCAGGAGGAACATGGAGCCGTCACCAGCCCTGCCGAACGTTTATTTTAAAAATAGTTCAAGTATTTACATTTTTCATCGCCAGGCTGAAAGCCTACCCGCGACATTGGGCGACGAGATTTTTCAGTGAGGATTACAAGCATTTTTGATCGGCATGCCGAGCCCAGCCGGCTCCACGCGACAAGTGGCATGCTGATATTTCTTGGGTGTTGTCCGCAGTGCTTCTTGCTGTTACGTTTCACATTTTTTGATCTTTTGACTTTTCTTCCGAAGGCGTCATAGTTGCTTGTTTGCAGGGGTGAATTTATTTGTGCTGCATTATTTGGTTTCAGGTTGACCTTTGCTGCACTTCTGACGCTACAAGAGGGTAATGGGGTAGTGGGGAAAGTTAGCGTTTTGCTGGTTACCGAGAAGCATATTAGACAACTTGGAGAGAAAAAAAGAAAAAAAAAAAAAAAAAAAGAAAAGAAAAAAGGGGAATAAAATAAACATTTAATGGAATAGATAGATAAAGAAAATTATTTAATTTATTTAAGTTAATTTTGGGACCATGATTAGTAAGTCGTTATTATTAGAAGAGTTACTTGAGAGACTTTTAATCTGTTAGATTGGATATATCATTTAAGAGGGAATAGATGCTATTGAGTTTATGGATTAGGATTTTATTGGTTAGGATGTTTGGAAGCCAGTTTATTGGCCTAGGGGTTGGGTTTCTAAGATGGAAAACATCTGTAAGGGGGCATGAGAAATAGTAGTGATCCAGCGTTCCCTCCTCTCCACAAGGACACAGGGATGAGCGCCGGCAATGAAATCTTTTTAAGTAGGAGGGGAAAGGGCCATGGCCACTTAAAAAGGCCGAGATGGGTGGTGTTAGGGTCCAGGTGTTTGTGCTAACATTTGGGATAAGATTATAAGTATGCCTTTCTTTTTCGGAGGTAGACCATAAGTCTTTCCATTTTTGCATGGTCAGATTTTTAATTTTCCTTTTGGCAAAGGAGGGGGGGGGGCTGGGAGAGAGACGTCTATGACTTCCGACTCTGTTGCGGCCTTTGCAAGAGAATCAGCTATTTCATTGCCGGCTACACCCCTGTGGGCTGAAACGTGAGCCAGGGAGCAGTTACAGTTTAGGGTGCTAAGGGAGTTTTTTATTTCTATTACTTGAGGGTGTCTGCTCCTGTGACGAGCTATGGCGAGCAGACCTGAGAGACTATCGCTGAATATGCTTATATCTTGATGTTTTGCCTCTGAGATCCAGTTAATGCCTTTTTGTATTGCATATAATTCAGCTTGGAAAACAGAGTTGTAGTCTTCAAGTCTGCCCGCCCACTGATGGGTCACGACGCCTGAAGCTAGGACGCAGAAAGCTGCAGCCACTCCAGCATCCGTCTTAGAACCATCCGTGTAGACCGCCACAGGGACAGACGGGGAGAAGCTGTTTTTAGAGCAGTTTGTAATGAGAGGGGCAACATCCTTACCGGGGTGGAGGTCCCAGCTGCAGGTAAGATGCTGGATTGGGGTGTTGGGAAAAATGGTTGAGCTAAGTTCTGGGTCTTTAAGTTGGAGAATTCTGGATTTTATGTTGATTTGTGATACCTGCAGGTGGGCATGGGGAATCCCTGTGATGACGGTGAGGGCATCAGTCGAAATAGTTTTAAAGCCTCTTGCTATTTGTAAGAGGAACGGACGTTGGGCTGAGTTTAGTTGGGTTATTACATCTGATCTTAGATGGCCGCCCCAGATGGATGCCCCATACGTGAGAATTTTGTCAATTATTGTGAGGTACCATGTTTTGAGGAAGAAGGTGGAAGGACCCCACCTCTTGCCTACCATTTTTAAGGAATTATGGTATATTTTTTGCGTTTTGATTTTTAAGTCTTTGACATGGGGCAACCAGTTGAGGCGTCGATCAAAAGTGACTCCTAGAATTTTGAGTTGTTCCACGTGGTTGACGCTGATGCCATCGATCCGCATCTTGGGATATCTTCTATTGCTGAGGGCTTTTGGAAAGGCTAATGTGTGTGCTTTTGTTTTTGAGGGGGATAGTTTGAGATTAAGGTCTTGTAATAGACCACTAAAGAGGGAGAGGGCTACCTGAGCCTGGTCTTCCAAATCTTTCCTTATGCGGCCAGAGAGAATCAGGGAGAAGTCATCAGCATACGCGAAAATCTCGAAGCCCGCCGAGCTCATTTCTCGAAGGATGCTATTGGCGATTATGTTCCATAGTAATGGACCAAGACATGAGCCCTGCGGGCAGCCTTTAGATTGAGGGAGTTCTGAGGAGCCTTCCCCCCAGTTGACTAGGATTTTCCGTTTTGAGAGATAAGATCTGATTACTCCCGCCAGATTCCTCGGGCAGCCAAGGTCCTGGAGAGCTTGTAGAATGTGGGGCCACTCTATGTTGTCGAAAGCTCCCTGTATGTCTAGTGAGACGATGGTGGTGTATTTCTGGGCATTGCAGCTGACGGCGCAGGAACTCTTGATGGCTTGCATTGCTTTGTCGCACGATCTGCCCTCTCTGAACCCGAATTGGTTTGGGTGGAGCAGGTTGTTTGATTCGAGGTAAAAGTTTAGGCGTGTTACTGTCAGTTTTTCCAATAATTTTGCTAACGTTGGTAGGAGGCAGATCGGTCTGTAGGATGAGGGTTCAGAGGGGAGTTTCCCTTGCTTCAGGAAATACACCACTTCGCCTCTGCGGAGAATTTCTGGAAAGTAGTGAAAGTTTAGACAGAGGTTTGACCATTTTTGAAGGAGGTGTGGTATTGTTAGGTGTACATTGCGGAGAATTTTAAAGTCTAAATTGTCGGGACCTGGAGCTTTCTTTACATTGAAGCTGAAAAGAGTGGCTTTGATCTCAGCCTCCGTGAAGGGGACATCCGAGGGAGCCGAGAAGACGGGTACTTGAAAGTTTGTGAGGAGAGATTCTGGGAAGAGTGTGCTTGTTAGGTATTCCAGGTTGTTACGTTTGGAAGAGAGCGCCGGAGGGCGCTCCAGTTTCAGTTCTGTTGGTGTAAAGAATTTGTTACTGTAGAATTTTTGCGCTGTTCCGAAAATCTTGGTCTGTGAAGTGCAAAAGTGTTTCCATGCGTTGCGTTTAGCTGTGTTTATGTGTTTTTTGAAAAGGGCCGAATGAAGTTTGATTGCTTGTTTTTGCTGTGGGATTAGGGATGGATCGATAGATTTTAATTGTCTTTTAAGAGCTGTGAGTCGATTACGCATGGAACGTAGCTGGGGGGTCCAGAAGGTGTAGGCGAACTGCCGTCCCGACTTCTTCAGTCTGAATGCTGAGGTTGCTGCAGTGTGGATTGTGGCCATGAGGTTTTGAGTGTATGTTTCTAACTGGGCCTCGTTAGTGATTGTATTTAGCTCCGAGATTAGTTTCGATGATTCCTTTTGAATTAGGCTATTGAATTTTTTGAAATTCCCATGCTTAGTGGCGAAGCGTTTAGAGTGTGATATTGAGGGTATGGTGCTTGTTGAGAATGTGATGTAATTATGGTCTGTGTTGTTGTGTATGTCCAGAACTTACCAGTCATTTATTCTTGCGAACGCTTTAGGGTTGCAGAGTGTAAAGTCAGGCCAGCCCTGTGCATCGTTTTTATTAAAGGTGGGAGCAGAGTTGTCAATGTTGGCCAACATAAATAGACTGCACTAAACCAAATGAATCGAATATATATTTTTTGTATTATAGATAGTCAACTGGGAAAAAAAAATGTTGTGTATGTAGGAGCCTCGCCTCCCTCCCCCTGGGGGGAAGTCCCCCCTCGAGGGGAATAAATATTAATGATGGGTATCTTTCAGAAGAACTCGCCAATACCTTTAAAACGAATGGTTGAACCATCGATCTGCGATAATTTAAAATAAAGTTATCGTTTATTTTCCTTTTTAACAAAAAAAAAAAAAAAGTCTTTAATGAAATATTCAGAATACATTAAACTTTTTTTGGATATTTAGTGTTATGCTATTTCTCTAATATGGAAATCGTCTGCATTATGATAATGTTGCGTACTTGGGGGTTCGTGAATTGTCCGAGAATGAAAGGCCAAACGTACAAAAATTCAGTAATTTATTCACAGAAAGTTCCAGAAAAATACAGGTCCATAAACCAAGTATCAGCTTCAATTCAAACAGTAAACACAGCTTAAACAACTGCTGTCAATAGCAAATCCACAGTACAAACTGTATAGCAATAACACATAAAGCAAGTCTCTTCCAAAGAGGCTCAAGAGCAATGCAAGCACTAGCGAAGCTGGCTGAAGACTGAACTGAACTGACTGCCTTGGCGAGAACGGGCTTCTTATATACTGTTCCATGGAACCCAGATTTTTCGAGAAAACTCTAGAAAGTGGTCAACCAATCAACTTACAGCTTCCATATTTGGTATATCCCTTATAAGGAATTTCTCGCCAAGGTCGCCAAAAAAATCGCCAAGGTGGGAAAAAGTCGCCAAATTTGGCGCCAAATCCATTACCTGCCTTATTGGGGCTTTTTAACGCCTTTTTAAGGGAAAATAAGGCTATTTCAACGCTAAAACGACTAGAAATGCACAAAATTAGCAATTTATCAACTTACTAAGCCTCTTTGAAAGAATTTCTACAAAAGTAAACACAATTATTTACAATTTTGTAACACTGCCCCCCTCCCTAGGACTGCACGTCCCGGGCAGTGCTACCCTTGGTTAAGAGGCGAAACTAACCAAATTTACACAATCTCAAATACAAAACTAAGTTGCGTATAACGACAAAATAGAAACAAAAATCAAGTGAGAAATATTTACAAAATTCACAAATATGTACAAGTATCTATATACAAATATTTACAATACGCATGCGCAAATTTTACCAGTATTTACATTTTAAATTTTAATATTACCATTAATTGTGGTATTTGGCTAGCCTGTTATAGTGCACCACCTTCGGTTTTGATGAAGGTGTTTTAGTGATCCGCACCACTACATCATTCAGCCTTTTTAAGACTGTGTATGGTCCATCCCAGTTGCACTGTAACTTGGGAGAGAGTCCTTTGCGTCGAACAGGATTCCACAACCAGACCTTCTCTAATTCCTGGAACTCATGTTGTGTAGCCTTTAGATCGTACCTTGTCTTCATTTTCTCCGTTGCCATGTTAATCCGCTCCCGAGCAAAGTTGTGTACTCAAATCGTGCCTGGAGATCTTGGATGTACTCCTCGGGCGATGAAGGCGGATCGGGTGGACAACCAAACAGGAGATCACAAGGGAGACGAAGTTCACGTCCAAACAGCATCTGGGCTGGAGTATAGCCCGTGGTTTCATGGACAGCACTTCGATAAGCCAGCAGGAACAATGGCAACTTTAAGTCCCAATCTTGCTGGTTCCTTGATACTAGAAGAGAGAGGTTATTCAGGATGGTACGATTGAACCTCTCGACCATGCCGTCCGACTGGGGATGTAAGGGTGTAGTCCGGGTTTTGTCTATGCCGAGTAGTTGACACAGTCCTTTGAAAACATCAGACGTAAAGTTCCTACCTTGGTCGGTATGAAGTTGTAGGGGCGTGCCGTACCTTGACACCCATTGCTGCACTAGACCTCTGCGACTTTGCATGCCTCTTGATTGGGAATGGGATATGCCTCAGGCCACTTGGTGAAATAGTCCATCACGACGAGGATGTATTTGTTTCCACTGGAGGTCCGTGGCAAAGGACCCAAGATGTCGATTGCAATCCGTTCAAATGGTGCTCCCACGTTATACCGTTGCAGTCTTCCTCGACTTCGTTTCTGCGGGCCCTTACGTGCCGCACAAACATCACAGGATTTACACCATTTCTCCACATCCTCCTTTGCCTTGCACCAGTAGAAGCGTTCCCGAACTTTCTGCAGAGTTTTCATTACCCCAAAATGGCCTCCGGTAGAGCTACTATGCAGTTGTTCTAAAACAGCTGGAATTTTTGATCTTGGTAATAAAATCTGCCATCTGAAGCTTTTCCCATCATCAGATTCCCACTTTCTGTATAACACGCCGTTTCTGATATGAAGAGAGTCCCAAAGTGCCCAATAACTTTTCGTAATGGGACAAAATCTGGAAATTTCCTGCCAGGTAGGTCTGTTGCTGGTCGTCTCCTTCAGCTGTAATACTGGCTTTATGTCGGGATCTTCCAACTGGGCTTGTCTAAGTTCTTCGTCACTCCAGGTATCGGGATCTTGTTCTGATGATGTTGAGACAGTAACTTGGCAGGCAACCGGATTTATCGGCAGGTATTTCTGTTCGGCTCTAGAGCAGTACTTGCAGCTTTCCGAGCAGGGCTTCCGTGACAACGCATCTGCATTACCATGCAGAGTCCCTTTACGATGACGTATCTCAAAGTCATATTCCTGGAGGCGTTGTATACACCTGGCAATCTGTCCTTCCGGGTTCTTGAACTGGAGCAACCACGTTAAAGATGCATGGTCAGTCCGGAGCAGGAATCTTCTGCCATAGAGGTAATGATGGAAATGTTCTATGGCTTTTACGATGGCGAGTAGCTCTTTCCTGGTGGTACAGCAATTTCGCTCTGGTTTAGACAGGCATTTACTCCAATAGGCAATGACATGTTCTTGACCATCAATTTCCTGCGACAGAACAGCACCGACACTTTCATGGCTGGCATCTGTATCAAGTATGAACTGTCTGTCGGGCTGTGGATACGTCAAGATAGGCGATGATGTTAAGGCCTCTTTAAGTCTCTTGAACGCATTTTCACATTCATCTGTCCACAGGAACTTCTGTTTGGCTTCCGTCAGCTTGTGGAGTGGTCTGACAATATTTGAGAAACCCTTGAAAAACTTCATGTAGTAAGTGCATAATCCCAGGAAACTTCTTAGTTGGTGTACATTTTCAGGGCGACTCCAGTTCTCGACTGCAGAGATCTTCTCAGGATCAGTTCTCACACCTTCGGCAGAGATGATATGGCCGAGGTAGCTCACTTCACGACGGAACAAGTTACACTTGCCTGGATTCAATTTGAGGTTAGCCATTCTGAGTTTCTCCAGCACCTTTCGGATGTTTCGTAGATGGTCTTCAAAGGTGCGCCCCACAATGATAATATCATCCAAATACACCAGACAAGCCTCATAGGAAAGTCCTTTTAGCACTGTCTCCATCAGGCGTTCGAAGGTGGCAGGAGCATTACATAATCCGAATGGCATAACTTTAAATTGCCACAGTCCTTGTCCCGTGGTGAATGCAGTCTTCTCACGATCATCAGGATGTAATTCTACTTGCCAGTAACCGCTCTTCAGATCCAAAGTCGAGAACCATTTATTGCCAGCAAGTGTGTCTAACGTGTCGTCAATTCTGGGAAGAGGGTAACTGTCTTTCTTCGTGATGTCATTCAAACGACGATAATCCACTCAAAATCTTGTTGAACCATCCTTTTTCCGCACCAGTACTATGGGAGAGGCCCAAGGACTCGTTGATGGCTCGATGACATCATTGTGCTGCATTTCACTTAGAAGTTCAGTGACCTCTTCCTGTTTAGCAAATGGAAGTCTTCTTGGATGTTGTTTGATTGGAGGATGATTTCCTGTATCAATTCTGTGCTGTGTGATGTTCGTTCTCCCGACGTCTTCAGGTGTTCGAGAAAATAGGTCTTTAAATTCTTGGAGTAGCTTCTCCGCAGCACATCTCTGTTCCTTTCCTAACTCTGCATTCTTGAGCAATTCCGTTATTAATTGTTCAGAAGGCTTGGATTCAGTTGATTGCGTGGTGCGGTTGATGCATGTAACAGGAGTGCAGGTTGCTAACACCTCCTCCTTCGTTACTGTCCGGACCTTATCGCTGATGTTTGCGACTCTCACAGGGATAGTACTCTTTGAGAGATCAACTAGAGATGAAGCTACCAAAACTCCTCTTGGGCTATCGTCTGTATTCGGGTATTCAATCAGTCCATAGCGGAAGTATTGCTTTGTAGGTGGTGTTCCTGAAACTATTGTCTCTGTGTGTGGAGGGATGGAAATTTCAGACTTGGCTGTTATCTGGCAAATTGTCTGAATGTCTTGATTTTCAGTGTTGAACACAGTGATGTCTTCCGAACTCGAATGCAGTTCATTATTCTTGAAGTCCAATTTAAAGTTAAATTTCCTCAGGAAATCAATTCCAATGATTACAGGATCTTTTATATCTGCCACATATGCCATATGATGGTAACTGGCATTCCCAAAAGTGATGATCAAGTTAATTTTTCCATATATTTTCATTTCGTCTCCGGTCAAAGTCTGGAGTTTAACACAGGGCGGCGTCCAGATGATCTTTTCTTTTAGTTCTTGAGCCAAATCTGTTCTAATGATGGTCACGTTGGCTCCCGTGTCAAGAATCATCCGGCAGGCGGTGTTGTTAACTTGGCCATAGACGTAAAGTCCATTATCGCCGCCACTCATCGATGAAACATGAAATACGGTAAATTGGGGCTCTTTAATTTCAGGCAACCTCCGCCCCGCGAGATGGCCTCCTCTTAGTTTCCCTGCAGTGATGGTGAGTGATTTCCGTTAGTTGGTCGTACAGGGCAGTTCCTCTTCACATGACCATCCCCTCCACAGCCCCAGCACTTTATCTTCCGATCCTTTCTTTCCATATTATTTTCCAGGCTGCGCAATCTCTTTAAGATCTCTGCGAGACTTATCTTCCTTTCATATTCCTCAGCAGGCGTATCATTTAACGAGACTGCTCTTATGGTATGGCGGTCTTTACGGGAGGCTTGTTGGGCTGCCTCTATCCTAAGTGCATAGCCTAAAGCTGATTCTACGTCTCTAATGTTGGAGAGTCTCAGCGCGTTTTGAATTTCTGGATCACGAACAGCATCGATAAAGTACTGAAGAGCTAAGTCGTTTCGAGTGTCAGCATGACAGTCTGAGAATGCTAGGTGTGACAGTCTCTGAATGTCCGCTGCCAGCTCTTGCAAACTTTCGCCCGTTTTCTGGTAACGAGATTTTAGCTGGAGGCGACTATAGTCCTTAGAACACTTCTCTCCGAACCGTAGCTCCATTGCTCTAGTCAGGGCCTCGAAGTCATTCCTTTCTTCTTTAGAAACATTCCTCAGTATCTCGGCTGCATCTCCCCGTAATGCTGCTGCTAAGTGGACTGACTTGGCGGTAGAGTCCCAGCCGTTTGCTTCAGCTACGACGGAAAACTGCGTCTTATATACATGCCAGGAGGAACTGCCGTCGTAGGTGGATAGCTTAATACATTCCTGATACTGGATTCTTCTCTCTTTCTTTTCAGTTTCCTGAGGCATGGATTCTAACTTTTCTTCCATTTTTCTCTCCAGATCTTCTTCTATTCTCTTCAATTTACTTTCTATCTCTGAAAACCTTCCTTTCAGTTCCTGATCAAAATTTTCTTTAACTTTCTCCTCAAAATTCTCTTCTATCTTCGTAAATCTCTCTTCAAAATTTCTTTCTACTTTCATAACCTTCTCTTCTATTCCATCCATTCTATTTTCCATCACCATTAATTTACCCTCTATTGATTCTTTCGCCGTTGAAAGCTCTCTCTTCATCTCATCTTGATTAGATTTAATTTCTTCGGTCAAACTGGCTTCCATCTTTTCCTGAACTGCTTTCATTTCCTTCATTTCTTCAGTCAATCTATCTCTCATCTCTTTTTGTCCTTCTTTCATTTCATTCATCTCTCCAGCCAAGCCGTCTTTCAATTCTTTTTGTCCGGTTTCTATTTTCTCCATCAATCCGGTTTCCATCTTTTCCTGTCCGGCTTTCATTTCGTTCATCTGGGTAGCTAAGCTTTCTAGAAGCTTCTTCATTTCTTCCTCCATAGCTCTCGTTATCACCATTCACAGACAATCCCACTTCTGACACCAGAAATGTTGCGTACTTGGGGGTTCGTGAATTGTCCGAGAATGAACGGCCAAACGTACAAAAATTCAGTAATTTATTCAGAGAAAGTTCCAGAAAAATACAGGTCCATAAACCAAGTATCAGCTTCAATTCAAACAGTAAACACAGCTTAAACAACTGCTGTCAATAGCAAATCCACAGTACAAACTGTATAGCAATAACACATAAAGCAAGTCTCTTCCAAAGAGGCTCAAGAGCAATGCAAGCACTAGCGAAGCTGGCTGAAGACTGAACTGAACTGACTGCCTTGGCGAGAACGGGCTTCTTATATACTGTTCCATGGAACCCAGATTTTTCGAGAAAACTCTAGAAAGTGGTCAACCAATCAACTTACAGCTTCCATATTTGGTATACCCTTATAAGGAATTTCTCGCCAAGGTCGCCAAAAAATCGCCAAGGTGGGAAAAGTCGCCAAATTTGGCGCCAAATCCATTACCTGCCTTATAGGGGCTTTTTAACGCGTTTTTAAGGGAAAATAAGGCTATTTCAACGCTAAAACGACTAGAAATGCACAAAATTAGCAATTTATCAACTTACTAAGCCTCTTTGAAAGAATTTATACAAAAATAAACACAATTATTTACAATTTTGTAACAATAAGTTTCAAGGAATGTTGCGTGTGAAAATTGTGCGTATAATTTATGTAAACTTTTAATTTTAATAACAGAATTAATTTCTATATAAATGTAGGTGCATTAATGAAATGGGGGGGGTTGAGGGTTGCGGTACCCCCTCCCCCTCACACAGAACTAATTATCATATAAAATACTTCCGAAGCCAAATTTGATTTGTTTAACATAGGTTTACATCACAGTACTCATTATCTTACCTCTTAATCTCCAACCTGTATTTATAGTATTAAATTTCAGGGTAAGAGAAAGTCGTATGAGTGACACACAAGATTATTTATTAATCAGTTTTTAGATAACAAAAATTTACAGAAAACAATTAAAACAACTTAAACAGTTTTTTTTTTTTTCTGCATAATTCTGTTATTAAACTTTTAAGTTTTCCTTTACGATATGTATATGGAATTTTTTTTTAAATCGGCAAGAAATAATGAGAATATATTTTTTAGCAGGTAAATATACATATATATATTAATATATATATATGTTTAATGCGATAGAAAAAACCATCACCATTACCGCATAAAAAACTCCAACCACATTGTTTAGAAAGTGGTTTTCATCCTCTTCTCCTTAAAATTACTCTCCCCATAATAATTATGGTCAAAATACTTAATGGATCTATATTTTCGGAAACAGGTCGTACTTTTCCAGAATTTTTTCCGTTGATGCTATATAGAAATTTTTCAGAAAGTATAATGTCGTTGTTCAAGCTCTCTTCGAAGAAATCACAGTCTCATAAGACTTGAAATATTATCCGTAATTGAGGATACTTTATTATGTTAGAGGTACTCCAGTGAAAACATCGGTGATTTGTTTTCTTTCAAATTCCATGAAAACGCTCAAAAGAAGAGTTTGGTAAAGAGCAACGTTCGCAGGCTTTCTCGCTATCAGAAGTTATTTTTGAAATTTTGAGATAACAATTTTGGTATACTAATTTGTATATGCATTGGATACTTTATAATCAAAATAACTCCTCTTGAAGTTATTAAGTATGTATTCATACATTATTTTAACAATAGATCAATTAATGTCTTTTATGAAATAACAGAATATTTTAAAATAATGTTTATAGCTGAGATTATAACAATTCGTGTTTTTCGAATCTCTGGTATTCAAAATATTTTTTAAAGTTTTTCAATGACTAATTGATTAAAAAAATAGAAAAAAAAAAACATTGATTCTTTTAAAAAGGGTAATATTCTTTTCCCCCCTTGTTTTTATTAAAAAAAAAAAAAAAAAGAAAAGAAAAGAAAAAAGAAATGTGCAATTTTTGCCTAAATGTCAGTGAAAGCCTCCAAGTGGAGACTCAAAAAGATTTTGGCTTCTGTCTGTTTGGCTGCTCACCTCGCGATGGCTTAATTGACTTGCAATTTGGTACGCGTGTTCATGAGTCACACAGAATTAGCTGTATAGGTTAGGGTGTGTATTTTATTTGTAGTTCGTGTACAGGGTCACATAAAAGTTTTTCCTTTTCATTACGGCCTATGGGCAGAATCTGTTTGTACAGCAATAGCGGCACCAAAAAACCCCTGATTAACTTGTAAATTGGTACACACATTCAGGCTTTGTATTGAAATAACTGTATATATATATATATAGATATTATGTCTGTATTAATTATGGATCGTGTACATGGACACAACAAAGTTTTCCTTATCATTACGACATATGGGGTGAATTTCGGTTAAATGAATTTTAATTTCGTTACTCTGCAGTCATTAAAATGAAATTAGCGTATATTATTGAGATGCTTAATGGCATGTTTTCTATAGAAAATATGTGTATTTAGGCTTCATAATTAATGTACAGGGCCTTACAAAAGTCTTTCGAAAACTTCACTTACTCATCCGAATTATGTTAAGTGTGAACAAAAATAAGTTGAATAGCCTTTACTGGTGTATACTATGTTCATAGTTCGTTTACAGAGATACACAAAAGTGTTTCGTGAAATTAGAGTGTATGGACAAATTTTCATTTAATCCCATTTTAAGGCATTTATGCTTCATTCAACATAATGGAATTAACATACATTGTAAAGATGCTTAAAATCACGATTTCTCAGTATGTAATTTTTTTTACAGGACCGCACAAAAGAATTCCGATGACATTCTGTAATCATTCAAGTGATGTTGAAATATTAATGAGTTATATTTAATTAGGAGTATTTTTTTTATTAGCGTATATAATAACTGTGGCTCCTTTTAAAGGGTACAGAAAAGAATTTCTTACCATTACGGTCAGTAAATCTTAAAAGTATATTTTAGCATCATTACACCGCATTAAAAAATAACGAAATGTTATTAGAATGTTTAAAAGCATTTTTTTTTTCCTGAGAAAATTTGTGGAAACTGAATTGTTAATTAGCTTACTGAGTTACATATATATAAGTATCTGTATATATATATAAATTACGTGTCACGATGTTTGTCCGGGGTAAACTCCTAAACTAAGGAACCGATTTTAATGAAATTTTGCACACTGTGTGCAGTTTGGTCCAACTTGAGAGATAGGATAGTTTTTATCTCAATTTATTGTCACAATATT
>OZ005650.1:235429187-235489187 GCA_963930645.1 Salticus scenicus
AAAAATATTGAAAAATTTATTCTTATATGTTAAAAAGGAATATAATTTGAAAGATTAAAATAATAATCCTTGATATAAATAATACAAAAAGATTAATTACACATACATACTTATAGAAATAATAATTGGGGAAAAAAATGCAGTAAAAGCACAAAATATGTAAACAGAATATTAATATAGAAATCGAAAATAAATGCAGATTAACTCTTAAAAAAATAAAACAAATAAAATGAACAAGAACGAAAAATCATACAGTACGCATGGATTATTAATACTTTTCAACTGTACGTACTTGTATCGTATAACTTTCAATATTCTTTGCCTACGTTA
This sequence comes from Salticus scenicus, assembly GCA_963930645.1. Classification (NCBI taxonomy): domain Eukaryota; kingdom Metazoa; phylum Arthropoda; class Arachnida; order Araneae; family Salticidae; genus Salticus; species Salticus scenicus. The sequence goes on from OZ005650.1 coordinate 235,429,518, forward strand.
TCACACAGTAGACAAACAGAAGGACTGAAAAGTATACAGATAGACTAATTCCATTTAAAATAACTCACATTATTGGAAAGTGTTAAAAAGGCTTAACTTTAAAGAAAATCCGCCATTAGATTGGATCCAATAGAATGCAATACTGTTGCTTCATACAATTTGCTCCATTTTATAGAGGAAATATCTGATAGTAAACTTGAAAAACATATTTCAATTTCATTAAGATTTGCGTACAGAAAAAGTATGAAAATATGGTTAATATAAATGTCTCACGTACAACACAATTTTTTTTTCTAATACTTTCGTGTGTCGCTGTACACAAACCAGTAAAGATATTAACACCATTTTCAATAGGGAACATTCGAATGTAAACTTGAACAACATATATCAGTTCCAAGAGGTTCCTTAAATATTTACGGGATTTAGTGCACGGACAGATACACAGACAGACAAACCGAAGTCATTAACACTTTTCAACCTTGTCAGAAAGTATTAAAAACGTGAAAAATAATTAAATAGTAATTTGTATTTCTTTATTACTTAAAATTTTACATATTTAATGTCATCAAAAATTGCTCAAAGCTTTGTCTAATATGCATTTTAAAATTATATGTATTTTTTATGAGAAAGATATACGAAATCTATGTTTCTACTTTATACTAATGCACTTTAATAAAGATATCTACAAGCAAAAAATATATGCTATTTTAGTAACAATAACAATCTGAGAATATTTTAATGATTTTTGAATTACGCTATTTGTTGCTCACAGCAACAACTCAGTTAAACAATGTAGTGCTTTCAAACTAATAATGCGATTTCCCATGAAATAGTTTTAGTACAATTAGGTGAAACTTATTAAAACAGAATTTTATATAACAAAAGGAAAATTAATCATTAGCTTTATGCTACAAAGGTGAAGCATTTATTTTGAAGATAGTCTATCTAACTAAAATTTCATAGTGAACCTGACTAATATGTAACATTTTTTTTTTTTTATTCTCAAAATATTTACGGACGCTGAGAGCGGGGGACCGACAGATAGAAAGATAGACAATCAGACACACAGTTACACAAATTGAAATCATAATTACACTTAAAAATTATTAGAAAGTGTTAAAAACGCTTAATGTAAACGAAAATGCAATTCCAGCAAATTTTTATTAATAGCTCTTAATGTAACTCAATATTTTTGTGTCCCCCTATAAATCTAATGCTGATCATACTACTTTGTACAGAAAGCATTCTTTTGTGCATATGAAAAACATATTTCAATTTCATTAAGATTTGCGCAAAGTAAAGTTATTAAAATTTGGCTTATAGAAATACCTCTCATAGAAAGCAATGATTTGGAATACTTTCGAGTGTCCCTGTATACAACCTAATGATGATATTTACTCCATTTTATATATGAAACATCCGATAGTAAACTTTAATAACATATTTCAATTTCATTAAGACTTGTGTAGAGTAAAGTTATTGAAATATGGTTTATAGAAATACCTCTCATAGAACACAAAGCTTTGGAATACTTTCAGGTGTTCCTGTACACAAATCAGTAGTGATATTAACTCCATTTCCAAGAGGGACCATCCGATAGTGAAAACTTGAATAACATATATCAGTTTAAAGAAATTCCATAAATATTTACGTGAGTTAGAGCGTGGACAGACAGACAAACCGAAGTCATTAACACTTTTCAACCTTGTTGGAAAGTGTTAAAAATGAAAAAAGACTGTAAATAATAATTAATCCAAAAACACTGAGGCCATCGTGAGGTAAACCCTTCAAATCAGGGTAAGAGAAATGAGATGTTTCAAATTCTACTAATTGTTGTGTCCATACATCATCGTGTTCCTTAATGATAATCTGCTTGTCTTTTCCATATGTGGTCCTTTCATAAGTGTCGTCACACAAATATACAGGTATCTGTAATCTGCATCGACCAACCAATGATCTGTTTAACTCCCTATACTTGCGTTCATGCTAAATCAGATCAGTCTTTAAAATGTAATTGTTTGTGTAATATGTCTGTGTTAGCTGTAACTGTTATTCGTCATTCACTGAATTTTGTGTGAAAATTAGAAGTATGGCTACTAGTCATAATTTATGACCTTGTGTTAAATATACCTCCTGCAAAATACAGTAAAATGGCGACGAAAGGATTAAAAGGAAAGCATAAAAATATGTTACTTCATTCGACAGCATTTAATTTCGATTTCACAATATGCATTTAATGCATAATCATACAATGTTCCGTTCTCCAAGAAGATCGCTAATCTACAAATGCATAAAAAGTAATATGTTCTACAAATTAATAAATAAAAATTGCATTACAGTTTACTCCACGAATCCAAAGCTTTCATAAAGAGAAAACTTATTACTTCAGAATAAAATAAATAAATTTTCATGCACTGGATGGATCGACAGCGGAAGCATTATAAGTTTCGTCTAATGTCTGGGAATAGGGATTGTCGTCGTTTATAATCACTAGTCTGGGTTAAATTACATGTTTATTTTCCAGATAAAAGAAAAAAGAAAAAAGGTTTTTATACATTAATTATTTCTTTTTCTTTTCTTTTCTTTTATTTGATTGCTCGTATTATTAGATTTAACTTACATTTCCATTCAAAATATTTCAAAATGTTCGAGAATTTAATGATTCTGTTGAATCTTTTTATATCTACATTTGCAGATTGGAATAACATTTTATTCTTTTTGACTTCAAGGACGAAAACAGTGTCTCCCTGATCATTTCTTTTCTAGGAAACGAAATTATGTAATTTATTGACAAATTTACTATTTCCAGACTTACCCGAATCGAAAATATATTCGAAAATAGTTTATCCCAGACAGCACATCGCCTTCCCAGGATATCTTCAAGATGTCTTCTGGATGAAAAGACATCCCAGAAACGTCCTTAAGATGTACTGTGGATAAGTTAAGCCTAACTGTGCTGTTAGGGATGTTTTAATGAAACATTTATGTAAATTCCCAAATAAAATTACTGAAAGAATTAAATTTCGGAAATACTTTGAAGGGGAAACGGAATCGGTTCAAGATTTCAGAGTTCGTTTAAAAAAAAAAAAATTACAGCACACTGTGCATTTCGACACCTTGTCAGAAAAAATTTTAGAATAGTTTTACGCGGATTAAAAGATGAAACAATTCAAAGCAATTTAATGTCGCAGATTGAGGATTTAACTTTTCAGAAAGCCATAGAAGAGGCTGTAGCTATGCAAACTTTTAAAAATGAATGGTAGAATTTCAAAATAAAAATTTCAATTTGAATAACTTTATTCAAATTCAAATTATTCGAGCGCTAACAATATTTCCTGTGTAAAAAAAAAGTACACTTAATACGGTTTTGTTAAATAAATCCTTCTTAGTCAGTCAAAGAACAGCTGCATTACTTTTACAGAAAGACTCAACACCCATATTTTGTAAAGCGCGAACAGTTACATATGCATTACGGAATGCAGTAAATGAAGAATTCGACATATTAGAAAATGAAAAAATACTAAAACCTGTTAGTAGTAGTAAATGGGCGACTTCCATTATTCCGGGGGTAAAACCAAATGGGAAAATTCGTTTGTGCAGTGATTTTAAAGTCAAAGTAAATAAATCTTTATAAATTGACAAATGCCCATTACTGAAAATTGAGGATATATTAGCATTTTTAGACGAGTGGAACACATTTTACAAAAATCGATTTGAATCAAGCATATTTGCATTTACCGGTAGAGGAAAATTCACAAGAATTATTAACACTCCTAAGGGCTTATTTCAAACTACGCAACTGCCATACGGAATCGTCATTTCGCCAGCAATATGGCAGAGAGCTATGGAGCAAATTCTAAAAGGTATAGAGATTATTTCAGTTTTTATCGATGATCTATGCGTTTCAAAGGGAACTGATGAAATACATTTGGAGCGATTAAAACAAGTTCTAGAAATGTCACGTGAATATAACCTTAAAATAAATAAGGAAAAGTCATTTCTCATGAATGAGGAAATTATTTACTGCAGCTGTAAGATTGATAAAAATGGTATACATAAAACACAAGAGAAAATTTCTGCTATTTAAAATGTTCCGACGCCTAAAAATGTAACTCAGGTAAAAGCATTCTTAGGCTTAGTTTCTTACTGTTCTAGATTTGTTTCTGAATTATCTACAATTACTTATCCTCTGAATGAATTATTACGAAAAAATATATATTTTCGGTGAGCAAAAAATTGTGAGAATTCATTTAATGCAATTAAACAGGAAATTACTTCCGAAAGGGTTCTCACACATTTTAATCCTAAATTAGACCTGATCTTAGCCATATGTACTTCTCTTTATGGCATTTCGGAAAGTACTTTCGAATACAATGCCAGATAAGTCCTAAAATCCCATAGCTTTTGTTTCTACAGCCTTGTCTCCCGCAGAAGGGCAGTATAATTAGGTAGATAAAGAAGCGTTATCAATAATTTTTGGAGTAAAGAGAGTTTTTCAATTTGTATATGGATACTACACTGGTTCTCATAATTATAAGGATACTAAGCACTATTATTTAAGCAAATATATTTTTTATTAATTTGAATTTCATTAATAGACGATATTTAAAAAGTTTTATCGTTTTTCTATCTTAAAAAAAATTAAATACGGTCAAAAAAAGGATTTTTCAGGTGTTCACAATTAAAAGGACAGCTCGAATCTCAGTAATTTTTTTTTTTTTTCAGTTATTCTTTAAATTAATATTTTATGGAGTCTCTTTTTAGGGTGAAACAGTCAGACATTCTCTCTGGTATATATATATAGATATAGATATAGATATATATTCAGTTTCAATACCATTTCATGCAGCATAGATGATATTCGGAATTCATTTAAACTATTTAAAATTGATTTCTACTTGCATGCAGTTTTCTACTATGATAAGTTAAGGTTTTTTCAAATTATAGTCCACGGGTAAGGCAATAATACAGAAGTTTCTTTCTTCAATCTATTTTCAATTGTTCTAGAAGTAGAGCAAAAATGTAAGTCTTGTTGAAAATAAATTATTAACCCCCCCCCCCCCTCCCAGCCCTCTCTAAAATTTAACAAAAAACTGAGAATTCCACGTTTAAAATTTGAGGATATTCTCTTGATGTTCATAATAATAGAAAAAAATTACTAAATTCATTCTGCCTTAAGTAGAAACCGCTCCCCAAAGCACCATAAATCCACCTTTAAAATGCCCGATTCATATCTGCCTTTAAAAAATCTGCTCTGTCTTTCGCTACGTTCAGATTGTGCCAGTAACTGTTAAAACCATTTGGTTAATCAAGAATAAAATGTTTTTCATCTGAAAATGCAACATTTTACAATTTCATATTGTCTTCATTCAACTTTATAACAGACGTTCTTTCCTCCTTTAAATGCCTATTGATTATTACAGGGTTTTTATTCATTTTAACACATTATTAATTCTTTTAAACATGCATAAATGTGGACCCCAACCTTTCGTTAAAAATTACGAGCAAATTCAGCAGCAGTCATTTTGAGTAGAACAGTAAGGCTGTTATTCACCAATAACTTCAACTCCCGGTTGAAGATGAATATTTGAAAAGCGTATAAAGGCAGGGTGAAAAATTTTCAGCAAATTTTGTCGCGTTGTTTCTGCCACCTAAAGGTATAGAAACAGCATGCCAAATTTTGCTGGAAAGCTGTACCCTGCCTTTAGACGCTTTTCAAGTTTTTGCGTTGAACCGGGAATTGAAGTTAATGGTGAATACGGCCATTAGAGGAATTACGATTCTTCGATCTCTATAAATCAACTCTGATTTTGCATCAGATCTTTCTCCTATCGAACCAGTAGTTCAACATTTAAACACATTTCCTTCAGAAATTTTAGATCTTCGAATTTCATTAGAAATACGGCGGATTGAAATTACGCTTCCACTTTAAAAACACTTTTATCATACTTCACTTCATGAACATTCTTTTTTTCGATGAATTATCAGTAATGTCCGTCCAAGAAAAATTGAAGGCTTATATATGAATTAATCTAGCCCAGTAGTTAACAAATTTGCATGTCAACTGTAATGTATCCGCTAGTAAGTTAAATAAAACGAAAAAATCTTGATTGTCCCTATAATTATGAACATGTAAAAACGTGGAGAAAAAAATATTTTGAACTATTTTTTATTAATTTGGTTTCATATTCAAAAAATTATAGTAGCTTTGGTTTTTAGAATACTAGTTATATTAAGTGCACTTAGTATAATCTTGTTCACAATTACTTTTACATTAGATATTTCAAAACATAATGTGTCCTTATAAATATGAGAAGGAGTGTATATGTGCGCTATGAGGAAGACTATGTGCACTCTACTTACGAATTTGAAGCAGTCTTTTTCCGACACTTGCAAATGATTGTAAGAGTAAAAGTTAAAAATTGTTACAGCTATTTTTAGAGGCCATCAACTGTGTTTTTAATTATTAAATATTTTTCGGCTCAAACAATGTGTACTACACATTTTACGAAACTTCGTATATAAATAAAATTAAATATGAGTGAAAAGAAAATTTTATAACTTAAGAAACCTTATTCACACTTTTGTCAAATATGCTGTCTCTTTCAAAATATTTTGGAAGAATAAGACACAAATACACTAGAGATGTCATTCTGAAAGTTTATTGAATAAATATTTTCATTCAACCCATATTTCTTCAAGAAATATTTAAATTTCTCTTAGATAACTCTTATCATAAATATTTTATGATAAGATTGTTTTAATAAGATTATCATGAGATTACCATAAGATTATCATAAGGTTATTATAAGATTATCATAAATATTTTGTTCAAGTAAGTGAGACCAAAACTAGTTGGCTACAGGGGTAAATAGGCGCAATCCTTGTAAATCTCTTGTTTGTGGATAGATGGTGCAACTAGTCGCAGAATATCTCTTCTTCCTTTCTCCTGTTGCCATTGTAGTTTTGCAGTGTTATTCTGATGCGCTGGTCATTTACTACGATTTTTCTTCTGTTTGCATTAATAAGTAATTTTTTGCTGCTTCATTCTTTTTCAAATTTCTAATACTTATGTATTTAACTTGTGTAGCATTTCACAGTGTATGATTAAATCTCCCTACCCATACCTGACTTATTTGGATTGTTTTCGTTTAGAAAGTTATTTGGGGAAAAATGTATTAAGGGGCTAGTCGGCGCATTGAGCACGGGCAAGTTGGCTCGGTACGCCAACTAACCCCATTACATTGAAAGTAAAAAAATTCGCACAGCAGTATGAGTTAAATCTGTTGAAAAAAATACGCCAGAAACTTGGCATGATAATGAAATATAGACTGACAGTTTTCTCAAGTGACATCCAAGACATCACAATAGGAAATTTTAGGCGACAAGTTAAGCACGAATATCGAGCTTATATCTCACAAACATTTAAAAAAAAAAAAAAAAAAAAAAAAACGTTTACTAATCTACAAACCATTTAAAACGTATAAATTTGGAAAGCGATGATGCCTGCAACATGGACGAAATAGAAATAACCATGGTTCAAAACCATGGTTCGCATCACTGCTTGTAAATGCTTTAAGCAAGTACAACGGGTTACAGCTGAGAGAGGGCATTTACTGAATGTAACCATTTCTGTGTCTTTTAGTCGTAATTCCATTCCACTTATATATATATTCCCGTAGGTAAATTTTAGAGATCTTTTTTTGAATGATACCTAAGAACGACGGAAGCTTGGGAACTTCAAACTCCTCTGGATGGATAACTAAAATTCATTTTGTTAATTTTGCCCTTCATTTTAAGAAATATACAATAAGTTACAAAAACAGACCAGTATTGTTATTATTAGGTAATCACAACTTCAATCTGTCAATTGAAACATTAAAAATTTTTAATGAAAATGGCGTAGTTTTAATTTGAGCTTTGAGGTTACAGTTAAGTTTCATTAAAATTTTGGAAAAAAAAATATCTAGCTTCCTCTGGATATGCTAAAAAGTATGCTTGTACATTCGTAGTAGGCTCAAAAAAAGAAAAGACATGTTTCCAATGCCTCCTGTAAATAAAATGAGTGCATAAATTAATCAGGCAAAATATTCCATGAGAGAACACTTGAAAACCATGGCTTATATTATAGCTGTCACATTTTTGTAACGCTTGATCTTTATAAAACCTTAAATCGTTTTTCTCACTCTAAGAGATACAGAAATTAAACTCTGACAAATGTAACATCTCCTACCACTGAAAATTCTACTTTTGCAGAGACAGAATTTATACACTTTTAATTAATAGTTCTCTGTACGCGTATAGGCACTGGATAGATATTTAACTGCCTTATACATCAGATTGCAACAACAATCCTTTCGTTTGCAATTCGATTCTGTCTATTGAAATTCTAAAGACAAATATATAAACAAAAGTCGTAACTTGCGTAATTTGATAGAATTTTTAGCCGGTATTATCAAATATACTTGTAGAAAATATATAAATATAATTATAAATTTAAATCATCTTTATTACCATTTATGATTTTAAAGAATATTTTGATATGAAACATTTTCATTTACCGTTGAAATTTATATTAAAAAAAAAAAAAAAAAAAAAAAAAAGTTTAATTTAAGTTTCTGTTAATTTCATGAATAGTCAAATTGTAAAACTGTGGAAATAAATAATTGTGAAAATAATTATTCTCATTCATGTGAAACAAAGAAAAATTAAAATAAAAATAATCGATAAATTAAATATATATATATATGAAACAGTTTTTAAATAACCAAAATTCTTTTTCAGTCTAAAGAAAGACTTAACGTAAACATCACTATTTATTGGGACTAGATAATTCTAATAAAATACAATTGTATAAATTACCTCTTATTCATCGCAGTATTGCTATGCAAGCAATTTATCTTAGTAATACAAATTTTCAATTTCAAATGCAATGTATTTCTTTAAAAATGTAACGGTAAAAATTTCTAATTACAATAATAATAATAAATAAATGACTTTTATTTTCACTTTCCGTAATTGCTGTTTTTATCAGAATATAGAGAAATATAAAAGACGTTTAATTACTTTGGTGATTTTTTTTTTTTTTTTTTTAACCGAAAAAAAAAAAAAAAAAAAATTCGTCATTGATTTATGGGAGTGTATATAAAGCTTTTTTTTTTAAATTATTATTATTGAAAAAAAAATAGAATAGTTATTTCTACAGGCATTATTTTAAACTTAGCTGCACGTTAAATATATAAATAGAATATGAAGTAATCTTATAAACTAACGCAAAGGTGCAATCATTGAAAGTATTAGAAAAATAGGCACTTGAAATATTCCATTTTCTTAATGCAAGGAAAAAAAAAAAAAAAGTTAATCTCATTAGACTAATGCTGTCATTTCTCCTTACTGCATCACTGAACTGAGTTCACGGGCTTAAATTTTGACAAAGCTTTGTCAAATTTTATAAATCTTATTTTATTTTTTATTTCATTTTGCACGCACGCTTTTTATTTCCTAATTTAAAATTATTAAAAAACTTTTTCGATACTGTCCTTTTCGAAACTGATTATTATTAGGTTTTTTTTTTCTTTTTCTTAAAAAAAAAAAAAAAAAAAAAAAGAAAGAAAAGAAAGAAAGAAAGAAAAAAGAGAGAGAAAAAAAAAAAAGATTTTGATGAAATTCTGGCAAAAACAGAATTTAGTTTAGTACGGAGGGCTATCAGTTTTTTTTTTTTTTTTTTTTTTTTTTTTCAAATTATAACGTTGCTTTCAAATTATTCAATTGTATTTTCGATAAATTTTTGATTTCGATAAATGTCCATCTATCGTAAAACTGGTATCGTAAAAATCCGCAGATTGAGACTAATAGTCCTCAGTCCTAAAAAAACTAGCCCTGATGTGCGTTACTTCTTTTTTCTGTAATATGATTTAAGAAACAGTCTTTGTTGTGTTCTTCTTAGAAGTAAAAGTATATAATTAATATTTATATGCTTATACGAATTTAGATTTTAAAACATATAAAAAAATAATAATAATTTTGTAATTTTTATGCAATATCATTAAAGTTATTCGCTTTAATAAAACTGTAATTAAAAAACTTTTGAAACATTTAAACATTATTTTCCTAACAAAAGTAATTAAATTCATATTTCTAATACTCGGAGAATTCCAATTTAGCATTCAGAAATGAGATCAATTAAAATGTTCATTGTTTTACTGTTTTTAACATTTTTCATTTATTATTATTATTATTATTATTATTATTATTATCCCTAAAAAGAAGGAAAGAAAAATAAAGGAAAGAGTTCTAAATTTTTCATCTGCTTTCACTAAAAATTCTTCAATAAATCGTTCAGAAATGTTTTATGATGTGAGTATTTGTGACTTGAATAAATATTTTTCAGATGAAACATATTTTCGAGAAAATAATCTAGAATTTTTTTTTTTTTTTTTTAATGCTCATACATTTTTCATTTTTATTCCAAAAAAAAGTGTATTACTTTTCTCATGGGGAATCGTAACAATTTCTGATATTAGTAATAGTTTGAATACTAAAGAAAATTTTATTAATTTTGCATTTATGTTAATAAAAAATTCTTTGTGAAAATACATATATTAGTTTTATATATTAGGGGGACCGGAAAATAATGTCGTTTTGAATTAAAATACTGACATCGGAAATTTATCCTGGATAAAATTTAAGATATTCTTAGGTAACTTATAAGATGGTTATTTGTAAAGTACCATGTAAACACTGTTAAACAAAAATTTCCGGTTTCATTTTATTAATTCAAAACGACATTATTTTCCGGTCCCCCTAATATTTGTGAAGTAAATGTGTCAAAAAAAAAGTAAAGAATTGTATATATATAAAGTGAAGTAAAGAATTGTAAAAGAATTTTGAATTTTAAATTGCATTTATTCTGACAACATAAAGTAACATCTATTATTTGACTAAATGATTAGTTCTCATAAAAGTTCTTTTTAATATTTAATTTCATATTAAAAAATATTTACTAAATCAAATGTGCTGAAGCTCTTTATCTGTATATAAAGGGTTTTCCAATAGGGATGATACAATTTTAAATGGTTAAATGGCAACACTGCGTATTATTTTTTGACATTTCTTGTGTTCTTTGTAATTAGTATGCTATGCTATTTAATCATGCAACGATACACGCTTGAACAACGTTTCGAAATTATTAAATTGTTTTATCAAAATCAGTGTTCATGTGTGAATACTGAGAAAAATTTGAGAAGAATTCATGGACGGCATTATTCAGTTAATCGACTTGATCGATACTCATTTTTTTCTTTGGGGATATGTTAAGTCACAAGTTTATGCTGATTATCCAACAAAAATTGAGCAAATAAATACCAACATTGAACGGGTTATTCGTAAAATACCACCAAATGTATGTGAAAGAGTGATGGAAAATTGGGTTGACAGAATGCGGTATGTACAGAGACGTCTTGGTGCTCGCATGAGCGATATTATTTTCATATTTAATGGCATAATGTAAGCTAAAAAAAAAAATGTGTCCCATTGAATAATTTATGTGTTTTTTTAATTTTTAAATTGTATCACTCTTAATGGAAAAACCTTTATATGCTAGGGAAGAAACTGAAAAGTTGTCGAATAATATAAATGGCCGAATATTATATACATTGAGCGGCCACTTCATTCTGACCATTCCGCGCTGTTCGTACTGAATTTCGAATTTCATAGACCCGACAAATCATGGTACGGCCCACACAGCGCTTACACTGTAAAAAAATAGGTTCTTAAAAATAAGTATATATTGTCTCAAAATAGCCCCGAAAGAATAAATACTTAAATTTGAAATCCCATCTACTCATTTTTGAGTACATTGACATGTCAAACATGGGGATATTGGGATTCTTATTGGTCAACCCCATTTTTGAGCATGTCAGTATACTCAAAACTGAGTACATGGGTTTTCCAATTTAAGTATATATTGTTTCGGGGCTATTTTGAGATAATATATACTTATTTTTAAGAACCTATTTTTTACAGTGTAGGGATAATTTGAAATAGCTGTGCTGTTATTTAAGATCTGCTTCAAGTTGCTGCACTACTGTTGTTCAGTTTTATGTTACAATGTAGATGTTACAATGTAGATGTTACAATGATGATATGTAGATGTTACAATTATGTTACAATGATATACGTGATCATTCATAACTCACTGATGACTATAATTCACCTATACGGACTCAGTCTTTTGCCTGTCATTCTACGTCTTGATACATTTTCATTATCATTACTGTTTTCTTTTTTAACATTTTCCAATAAATTTTCAAAGTGTTTATGACTTCTGTTTGTGTATCTATCAGGGCGCCCACGCTCTAACTCCTGTAAATATTCATGGAATTCCTTGAAACTAATATTTCATTACGGTTCTTTATTGAAAATCGAATAAAAACCACTACTTATTTGTGTACAGGGACACCCGAAACAATGCTAGTATACTGTGTTTTATGAGAGGGCATTTTAACATATGGTATATAAACATCTTTATATTGCCCAAGTCATAATGAAATCGACATTTATTATTCATATGCTAAAAAAATGTTTTCTATAGAATACATGATTAGTATTAAGAGTTAAAGGTTTACACTAAGATATATTACACATACCCTAAGGGCTACAATTAGAAATTACATTTCCGTTTTTGTTAAGTGTTTTTAAAACTTTCTAATGATATTTTAGAATGATGAGATAATGAGATAAAAGAATTTTATTTATTGTACGAGTTAGAGAAATCACGAGAAATCACTCGTTCCTTTGTAATTTTTTTTTCTTTTGTTCTTATTTGTATTACTTTTGCATTAGGATGCGCTCCAGAAATCCGTGTATTTTAAAAAGTTTTTTTTTTTTTTTTTTTTTAAGTGAAAAATTCTTTAGGCGCGTTGAGCACTTTTGGGTGAACAAAAATCATGGAACTCGCGTCATCGTCAGCAAACGCTTTGCAATTCTGCAGGCGTTCGTTGCCATGACAACCCATTCACCCCGTCTGGTCGAGAAGAAACATATTTTTTATCAACTGACATCACGTGATTTTTCTACTAGGAATAAAAATTGCAAATTTTAAAATGCTTCAATTTTCTTCTAAATTGTTTGAAACTTTCTGTGCGCCATTAACAGCACAGGGGATAGTTGCAGTTCAAATTTCATCGATTTTGGAAAAAATTTGCATTTTAATTGGAAATTAAATTTTATTCTAATACGCGTATTTGAAATTCTAATTATGATTAAATTATTTTAAATACATCATTCGAAAGATATTTTAAAGTACTTTTATATTATGGAAAGTGGAATTCGAGATTTCAGCTGATTTACACGTTTTGAGGTGTCCTGAATGAGTTTTCTTTTGTATTTAAGCTACTAATTAAAATAATTTCATAAGTAATACGTAATTTGAAAGCTTTGTTGAGTTGGAATCGAACAGTAGCTTACAGAAATTTCTACCGCCAGATGGTGCTGTAATATTTTAAAATTTCAGTATTTCAATTTCTAATTATGATTAAATTATTTTTAATACGTCATTCGAAAGATATTTTAAAGTTCTTTTATATTTTCGAAAGTAGAATTTCAGATTTCACCTGATTTACGCGTTTTGAGGTGTCCTGAAGCAGTTTTCTTTTGTATCTCAGCTACTAATTAATCAGCCGAATCATATAATACAGATCATAAACACTTCTTTACAAACCACAAATAATTCGAAAATAATAATATAATAGCTAGACGATACAATTCACAAGTTACTTAGTTTTCATTTCTATCGGCAGTCCCGAAAAACTGCTTTGATTTTTTTTTTTTTTTTTTTTTTTAATATTTCGCTGCCCATAACAAAAAAAAAAAGCTCGTAATTTATTTATAAATTACAGAAAATACAAATTATGTACGGAAAATACTAATTAGTTTTTTATGTAAAGCCGTAGTATTAATATTAATAATAATAATAATAAATATACACTGATAATAGTAAAATTACAAATATATTCTAGATTAGAATTTTTGGTAAAACCAACTTGACGCTTTCTTTTTGTTTAAAATATATAACGCCATTTTATGCTTAACTTTTTTTAATTAAGTATTTTAAGAGTTTTCTCCATATCTGAAAAATTATCAAAATCATCAATAGCTGCTGACTTTTCTTTTAAGAAATTTTACGTAGCTCTCTTACTCGTAGCTGCCAACATTTTAATTTATTATGGAGTATTTTTAGCCCCTCCTTTATTTTGCACCACTTCTTTTAAGAGTATTTTTTCTTATTTTATCGTGGTTATATATTTCTCAGAAATATTCTATAAATAAAGTGGCACGAAATAAAGGCTGGTATTAAAATACTCCAGAATAAATTAAAATGTTGGTAGTTATGCTAACTAAAAATAAATGAAGTATACGATTAAAATACAATACTTAAGAAATACGTATATTTTTGAAAATACGACATCTTTTTCTTATTTGTATCATAGAATTTATTTCTCTTTTTTTATTACCTACACAAATAATTTTTAACATGTTTATCGAAAAAGAAACAAGAAGAAGAAGAGAAAGATAAATCTTGAATTCATACATTATAAGCCACACTTATAACTGTATTTTCTATTTATTCTGCTACATATTTCTAAATTTTAGAAATTGTGTCACTTAAATAAACTGTAATTATCTTTCACTAAAATGCTTTATTCAATTGCAAAATTTGTTTTTAAAATACTATCTGTTTCAATAAAAGTAAATTTGCAACGGGATATCTAAAAAGGGACAAAAACAAGTTATATTGTTTAAGTATGTACTTGTAAACCAACTGCTCTTTGATGTGTAAATTTTTTGTCAAATTAGCTTTGCATAAAGAGTATGAAATTTGTAAATTTAGTTGAATATTCAAAATACAATTTCATTGAATAATTTCCCCTTATCATTGTAAAACTGGCATTTATTGTAAAATTTTGTTCTAGATTGCTTCAGTATTTTCAATTTATTCTATAACAGCATGATTTTAAATCGTTTTTCTAATACATTATTAGATTTGGACAGATAGCAAATACATACAAATTTTAATCACTAAATCTAACGTACTTTACATTAAGTACGTAAAAACTTTAATCGCTTAGAAATATTGATTTCTTTTAACTGCCACAGGTGACTTTTTTTTTTTTTTTTTTTTTTTTTTTTTTTTTTTTCGTACCAGTATTCTCTAATATTACATTTTATAATATACAAGGGTTGTAAATTAAATAGTGGCAACTTAACCTTGAAACTCGCAGAAGGGCGGGCATGCGCAAATAGGATATGGGAGCGGTGAGGTGGCGCTGTTGTCGATGTGTAGAGTGCAAGAAACAGTCGATCTGCTAAGAAGGGTAGTTGTTGTGTGGCGTTAAAGTGAGGAGTTTCGTTTCCATCGCTCTAAAGCATGTTTTCAAAAGGTGATCAGCGGTCGTGGCTTAAAATCGAAGTTGCCCGTGGCAAAAATGCAGCAGAATGCTATCGAGGATTAGTGTAAGCCTGTGGCACAAATGCTTTACCGTATAGGACAGTAGCACGATGGGTTCAAGCATTTCGTTCGGGTCGGCATGAGACTGAGGATTTGCAACAACAAACATGCTTTAGAGCGATGGAAACGAAACTCCTCACTTTAACGCCACACAACAACTACCCTTCTTAGCAGATGGACTGTTTTTTACACTCTACACATCGACAACAGCGCCACCTCACCGCTCCCATATCCTATTTGCGCATGCCCACCCTTCTGCGAGTATCAAGGTTAAGTTGCCACTATTTAATTTACAACCCTCGTATTTATTCAGGTAAAATGCAGATTTACTTGTATACATGTATTATAAATAGTTTTGCTTGATAATAGTCGTATGAAACGAATAAAAAAAAAGTCACCTGGTGCAGCCCTGTTTCCAAATACAGTTGAACCTCATATTGAAATTTAATTTTTCCGACTGAGTGAAAATAATGCCTGGACCGGGACTCGAACCACGGATCTGTGACTTACAAGGTCAAGGCTCTACCAACTGAGCTATCCAGGCCGACATCCCGGTCAGCATTACTCACTCAGACAACCTTATAGGCAGAAACAATCTGGTCTATCATTTAGATAGCTCAACAGAAATAAGCCGCAGGAAATGGAAAACACCATTAAACAATGGGAGAAAGAAATACAATTTTTTTTTTTTTTTTTAATAAAATCACACAATCAACTGTGGAAGGAAATCATATATATTGAAATTTAATTTTTCCGACTGAGTGTGATTTCCTTCCACAGTTGATTGTGTGATTTTATTAAAAAATAAATAAATAAATAAATAAATAAATAAATAAATAAATAAATAAACAGTCGAACCTCGTTAACGTGAACACTGTTAACGTAAATTACTTTTAACTTGAACTGTTTCCGCAATCCCCGTCAAAATGAAGCTTAATTTAGTTATATGAAAATTAGTTACTTATAGCAGGAACTACTGATAACATGAACAAATTTTTTATCCCCCTTGAAATTCACGTTAACTAGCTTCGACAGTATATATATGCATATATATTATTTGTCTTCATTGCAATTGAAGTCTTATTAGGAAGAGGTTTTTTTAGTTTTCTATACTGGATAAATATAAAAATGCCATTCAAAGTTACACCAAACAAAACGCTACATGATACTATATAGACAGAAGCACAGTTGTCACAGAAACATTTTTCATTGATTTTTATATGAATACTAGCAGGCTTTGCCCGCTTCGCAGGTCATTATATTGAAATGAATCCCCAAAACAGCATATCATTAATAATAATAAAATATCTTTAAAAAAAAAATCATTGAAATCCGTCAAAATCTAATTTTAAGTTCCTGCTACTTTCTGTCACGGTATCCCCGCTCGTCACAGTCGAGTCTGGACCCCCAATGCCTTCGGCAGTCCCTTACCTGCTTTTTACTCCCCCTCCCTCGTGGTTACAGTTGAAAGCTTTACAAAATCTCATCAAAGTGCATATTTCGCACACTTAATTAACACCCACACACCAAAATTCGCCATTCTTAGGTAATTTGGACGGATTTAAGCTCCAAATGTGGTTTTTGCCCCGCCCGCCCCAAGGGGAAGGAGCTGGGGTAAATTTCCAAAATTATTTTATATTGCATGTTGCATACACATACCTAACCGACACATAAAAAAATTGAGATCCTGAAATTATTTAAAGCTGAGCTATGCTTTAAAACTTTTTTTTAAAATCTCTCCCCCCGTTCTTAAAGGAGGGAAGGAGGAGGGAATTTCGCAAAATCACTTCATACTATGAGTTAGATACATATAATCGTCCCTTACATAAAAAAATTCCAACCTCAGATAACTTAGTGGAGCGTTACGCATGAATACATGTTTTTGCCCCCCATTCTCCAAAGGGCGGTAGGGTGGAATTTATAAAATCCCTTTGTAGTGTGTGTTCAGTTCGATTTCCTCGTGTGTTGAGTACCCTTCTTCCAAAACCTTTTCCCTTCCCTCCCCCCCTTAAAAATCCAAAATTCCAAAATCGCAGAAAATAATTTTTTTGTACTCAAGTCTGGTCTTTCCATCTGCAATTTCTTCACCGTTAAGTAATTTGGAGCCGAGTTAAGCCTTCTGCCTCCCAAGGGGGACAGGGAGGGGGGTATTTTGCAAAGTTTCGTCTTAGTTAGGGATCAGGCTACGAAAACCAACATGGTCACTAAAATTTGTGACCCTCTTTCCCACAGAATCGTCATGGCAGTGTTGAGTCAGTGAATCAGTGAGTTTACTCTTTTATATGTACAGATTTGTTTATATTTTTTATGGACTATTTGGCTTAAGGTTGCTGTCACAAAAATAGAGTCCTTGGCGTAAAATGTCCTATCTACTTCAGTATTAAAATTAAAAATATACCCAGGATTATCAACTAATAAAGCTCTTTAGTACAGATCTGAATTAGCTTTCATTTTCTTATTATTTAATTTTGATAATGACGTTATGTTGTCATGTGCTTAAGCAAATTTAATATTTATTATTATTATTTTTATTATTATTTGCGTGAAATATTCTCTGGCAACAATTAAAAATTAAAATAAATTATTTTAAAGTTTTATTATAGAAGAAATATCTATATTATATAGAAGATTAATTAAAAATTTACATTTTTCCCGGTATAAATAGTAGCCTATGTCTTATTCCAGACTATTATCTATCTCTGTACAAAATTTCATCCAGATCCGTTTATCCGTTGTGGCGTGATTGAGTAACAAACATCCATCCAAACTTTCGCATTTATAATATTAGTATAGATTACTTATCATGTGCATGTGTTAGATTGAGTTATTTTGCTGTCAAATTGACAAAATTTTAATTTTGAATTTCAAAACTCTGTCGTTCTTGGCGCTTATTGTATTTGGTGATCAAAAACGTAATACGAAAATATGCATGCCAGATGTATATTTTCGTAATATCCATTGTACGAAATATTGTTTCATATTATTCATTACTCT
The DNA here is from genome assembly GCA_963930645.1 of Salticus scenicus. Classification (NCBI taxonomy): domain Eukaryota; kingdom Metazoa; phylum Arthropoda; class Arachnida; order Araneae; family Salticidae; genus Salticus; species Salticus scenicus. The sequence continues at coordinate 235,448,020 of OZ005650.1, forward strand.
CTTAATATAAGTTGTTAAAATAACCATGATTTTTGAATAGAATTAAATTATGTTCGCCAAATAATATGGCGATATTTTTTTTTTTTTTTCTGCTAAGGATGACCGATATCAAATCTATTCCGCTGCAACATATTAGTATCTTATATCAGATATTTTATTTAGACATTTGAAAACAAATTTGACTTCAAATTATGATAGAATATTTATAATTTTCCTTTAATAAGTATATTAGTTGGATATTTATTGTGTAAATATCATCTTTTGAAATGAAATGCTTGTGTTTTCAATCGAATATGGAAATTTGCCATTTTTTTTCTCCTAGAGTTTTGAAATTAAAAATTCAAATTTTGTCAATTTTACAAAAAAAAAAAAAAATAAAAAAAAAAAAAAAAATAACCTAATCTAACGCATGGACATGATAATTAATACATACCTATACCTAAATATGGGGATTAAAATCGGAAAATAGTTTTCCGCGATTTTTAATATTTTTTTACAAAAAATCCAATGGACGTTTAACATAAGAAATATTTTTCTTGCATCCACGAACGGCCAGTGACGTCATCACTTCGCTTGCGTATTAGCACTTTATCAATGTTTAAAAGAAATTTTTAATTAAAAATGATGTCAATTTTTGTGAGATGCATAATTTTTTTTTATAATTTTTTATCGTTCACGTTTAGATAAATGTATTTATTTTCCTGTTGAAAAAAATATATAAGTTCGTTTTTTTTTTTTTTTTTTTTTTTTGGCAACAATTAAATTATGGAAAAATATAAATGGCTAATTTTTTGCTATTATTAGCTTACAAAATTGCTATTTTATGCATAAAAATCGCAAAAACAATTTTTTTTTCGGAATAAAAGGTAGCCAACTTTTTAAGTTAGGGCTCTTTGACGTTAGGAACACACCTAAATTGCTTAGGCAACAGTGAGTGATTATAATTTAATATGAACTTTATTGAATAGCAATAAAGTTCAAATTGACTCTAGAAAACGTTTGTATGGGAAATAGAAAAGGGCTGTTTTTAGGGTTTTCCCGGAAATTATTCGATTTTTTCTCGCCTTTTAAACCTTCCCTAGACCTCCACGAACATTTCAAGACTAAGATAAGATAAATCCGTTCAGCCGTTCTCGAGTTTTAGTGAGACTAACGAACAGCAATTCATTTTTATATATATAGATGAAGTTTCATATAAGTTTTATCAAATAACTAATGTTGTTGCCGATAACTGTATAAACTATAAACTTAAAAAAAAAAAAAGGAAAAATTACGAATTTGTAGATTTCCAATTAGTTAGTATTAAATTAAAGGTTAAATTTGGTTAGTTATTAATTAAAATCATTGTTTTTGAATTGTAGGATTCTTCTGAATTTGAAAATTAAATAGTAAAATTTATGAATATGATTATAGTATTATTATAACAATTAATATTCATTTGCCTTAAATATATTATTCAAGCCACGTTTTTGTTTGCGATATAAATATTTTGAAAAGTATGTATCTTTAAACTGAACCTTTAAAAAAGAAAATAACAAACAAACAAAAAATGAATAAACAAAACTTTTCTGTTTTAGGAATGTATTTTCTTTTTTTTTTTTTCGTTGCAGGCAAAAGAATATTCATCTCGTGCCTTTAAATAAATTTGGTAAAACACATTGATATTCAGAGAGAAAAATACACAAACATTCTACTGAATGGTGATAATTTTCTTTTCTTGTCTTTCACGCATAAGCATTTTCAATGATAGAAGTTTCTTTTTCTTCTGCACTTTTTCATAAGTTTAACAAATCTAGAATAATTTTAACACATGTCACTATGTTCGTAGGTGAATTACTTAATTGCTTGAAAGATCTTAAAATTGACAGATACCTATACCCGATATATTTTTAATCAAATAAACTCCAGTTAAAATATTGATTTTGTGAATAATTAATTTGAGTTTAATTGCATTATCTTTATTAAGTTTGTAGATAGTGTAATAAATATGAGGAATTAACTATGAAGACAAGTTAAATTTTTTTAATCAATTTACACTGGTTCTCATAATTATAAAGGCAGCAACTTTTTTTTTTTTTTTTTTTTTTTTTTTTTTATTTAAAAGCTAAAAACTATTATTGATTATTTTTTCATTTTGAAAATACATTAATAGAGAATATTTATAAAGTTTTATCATTTTTCTACTACTCTTATAAGAACCGTTTGATATTTTGTAATTTTTATAATTCTTCTTTGAGTCAGTAAATAAAACTTTATTTCCAATAAAAATACACATATTTCAAATTCTAATTTCTGGAAATAATTTTTATAGAAGCGCTTTAACTGCTGTCTATTCGAAAGTATTTGAAAATTTATATCCCTTTCATGAAGGATCTAAATTGTGATGGCACGTCTACGGACTATCCTTAGAGATGTGTTCCAAACTAATGTAGGTGAGCTAAAGGTGGCCCGTGTTCCTGAGGTAGCCCACCCCCTAAAAGAGGAATAATTTTATTTTTAATCTCAAATTGGTGCTACTGCATTGTAAATCATGTATCACCAGGGCATGTGACTGAATTTGAAGAAATTATCTTAATCGATCGTCATTGTATGCAGTGATTTCACTTTACAGGAGTAATCATTCTAATTTCCAGGTAAGAAGATATTTTAATTTATATGTGTTTAAGTTCTTAGAACTTTGAGTTGTGATAAGTTTTCTGAAAATTTATTTCTTCCTCTATAACCACATTAACTTCATTTCGAATAAATTTATCAGATTAAAGTTGAATGCCGTACAAATGGCGACCGTATGCAAGTTCTCAAGGTGGCCCCGATGTCGGGCAACCTTGGAACACGCGGGCCAACTAAGCAAATTAATACGCAACTTAATTTAATAAAGGTAACTTGTGAGGTTTGCGTTGATGCAAACTCCATCTTAATTAATTAGTTGATAACTAAATGGATAAGTAAAGAGCACGAGACTTGAATATAAATTATAAATAAGACTTTTATTTGAACAGATTAATGGGAGGGCGGTCTGGCACTCCAGATAGCTCAGTCAGCGTATTTAATTACTCTATCAAAATATATGTATCAGAAATTAAATTAGATAATTTTAAATATATCACCCCAGCAACAGCCGAAGGTGTAGAGACGGAGTCACTCTTTTACTCCGCTACTGTGACTTCACTGTGGATCAGCGGATTCCCTACTGATCCAATATTACGTTTACGAATGCTAGTAGATACGCACACCATTACTCATCCAACTACTTAATCTTCACACAACTAAATCTCCACTACTCCACACCTCAATACTCTCCAAAGTAAGAATCTTCACAATCTACACCACAATCTACCACAATCTACCGCTATATACACCATCCTTTTACGAAAACCATCTCCATCTTATACTACTTCCTACCAACTTCCTTTCTCTTCATTTCAATCAATACTTTTAAAATCGCTTCCAATTCCTCTACCTCTCACAACTTAATTCGTTCGTTGCAGCACCATGTCGACACAAAACTAATCCGACCAAAACTTTCGCCGAGTCACTGGCGTCGAAGCTATTTAACCGTCCCAACTTTATACTTTGCTGGATCCAGCTTAATTTCAAACAAACTGTGGTGACGTTCTACAGTCTCAACCTCACAGTCCCCCTCCAAGAAAAAAAAAATTAGTCTGGAAAATCCCCAACGGGTTTTACCGAGTAATTTTAAACATCTTAATTCTACATCTAACTATAATCTCATATCTCGTAAGTGTGAGTGCAGCCGTCACTTAAATTTTGACCGGGTGAGAGAAACTTAAAAAAAAAAAAAATTGTTAAATCCCTGAGAGGAAAACTGGGTAACTCCAAAAAAAAAAAAAAATACTTTTAAACTTTAAAGAAATGGAGCCCTTTTGCACCTAGAAACTCCGAGACCCTGACTGAGCTAATACCAGAATTACAATAGGATTAACAAACGTCTTCTTGTCAACCCAGGAAGGCAAAATCTTGATTTTAAACTGTACTTTTGCTTGGTGTTACAAAGGAAGTTGCTTTACAATGCGACATTAGAGTTTAACAGAAAATTTAAAAGTTCATGAGACACAAACAATTTTGTAGGAAAATGTCCGTATCATACAATGACCTGCATTGAGAATAAACGTCCATTTGATAACAATATGTAAGAAGAACAATCTTCGTCAATCTACCGTAAGTTAGGCAGTTGACTGAGCTGAGAACTTTAGATTCAAGCCTGAATAGGAGGTGGCTAAACTGAGAACATGATTAACTGGCTTCAGAATACGGCAGACATCAGAATACGCAGACTTTCTGTATCCGGTTAAAAGAGCTCTCGCTCCCAGATCAAAACACTTGAGATAGGAGTTTAAGAGACGTCAGACAGCAGAGTAATACTTTGGACATCAGATTAGATTGATAGAACTGTCCATTTGGAGAATTTCTAAAATGAAAAACCTTGTACAGTATAAAGGAATATACGAAGTTAAACTGCATCTTGCAGACAGATTATCGAGACAGTTTGTCTCTAAAGACATACAAATAGTTTATATACAATAATCATTCCCATCCTGGGCTATAGCATGAACGAAAAACTAAGTTTTTAGTGTTTTTATAGTTAAAAGTTAAAAGTTAAACACGATTGATGCATATAGCCAAAAAAAAAAACACATTTCCCCACTCTAAAGCATATATACAGATAAACTTTTAGTACGTATACAAAAGTTGGATAATTACAAATACTCATTTTATAGATACAAATACATAATTTATAGAAATATGAAAGGAGGGGGGAATTTTTACAAAGGGCTAAAAAAACATTTTATATTACCAGCTCTGCAGGCGATGGCTAAAAAGTAAAGAACTTAACGTACATACATAAAATATATATTAAGAGAGAACAAAAATGCTGACATCGAAGCTTAAACATGAATTTCAATGTGAAAGTCCATGCACTAATTTAAATTTTGCATTTTTAGCTTGCGAAAGTCCATTGCTTTCATAACAGTTCTAAAATTTAAAGTCCCAAAAAGCCTTCAAAGTATGTCGAACATTTTGTGCAGCTCCGACAGAAATACACTTGTGAATAGAAAAAAAAAAGAACTGTATCATCTGATTTAAGTTTGCAGCTGTAACATCAGTAGGGTTAGAGGACTTGGTAAAGCTGTTCATTGCACTCGTCGGCTAGTCCACATGGCTGAAGACTTTCAGACCGGGGTCTATTGTTATCCCAAAACGCTCTGACAAACGCTTGTTCGGCAGGTGATTCATATGGAGGAGCCTGTTGTCGGAGTCAGGCTTGACGCCGGGTGTTGAATCGGTGCTGCGGAAAGAACTCGTCCGTGCGGACCGAGTCAGGATCTGCCAAAAATTTGTCCATGTGTCGTCCACTAGCTGATGAAGAGGGTGGAGGTCTTTTCGAAACCCTTGCCTTTCTGTTAGGTCGGAAAGAATCGGTATGCACTGAATCAGGAACTGCAAGTAACTTAATTGGTGGATGTGCTCCAGAAGAATTTGAGGACATGGATTGAGGGCGTTTTAGAAACTTATTCCATCATTTTTTCTTTTTAATCTGCGGTATAAAAGAGTGATTAGAAAAGGAATAATCGCGTTTGCCTAGGAAATTTCACATTTGAAAAGTTTGATGACCCAGTAGGAGGTCGCTTTTGTGCGACGGGTCTGCTAACACTAGATTGATCAGAAGAAGTGCCCTGAACAGATTGTTCGGGTGTTGTAGGAGTAGGTAGTTTATCAGCCGTAAAAGAATCAGGAGCACTGGGCTGGGAGGTGAGGTTAGACGTAAAAACGGAATCTTCGTCATATGGGTTTGAACCCGGCACGCTATCACTATCAAGAGTTTCAGCATACGATTGAGTCCGCTCTTTAAATATTCGTATGTTTATGGTTGTGGGGGTGCCATTAAAATCAATTGTCAGATTACTATTCTCTACCTTTAAAACAGAGAAAGGCCCAATGAATTTTGGCCCAAATTTAGCTACTTTAACATCTTTCTTTGAACTAATAAAATGTGATTCTAGGAGTATTTTATCTCCCACTTTTACTTCTAAAATTCTACGCTTTAAGTTATAATATTGAACTTGCTGCTCTTGAGCTTTTTTCAAATTTCTCTGAACTTCTGGTAGCAATTCTTCAATATTTCGCGTAATAAATTGAGATGCATTTTGCTGTACTAGTACCAGTTTTTGAAGGGGGTCAGAATCTCTCTGCCCAAAAATAATTCAGCGTTAGTTTTTCCTGTTGCATCACTTACCGCTGTACGAATCGCATAGATAAAATGATAGAGAAACTGATCCCAATATTCATGATTTTGACCAATGAACGTCGCAATCATATTAATTAAAGTTCTATTAACACGTTCGGCCTGATTAGCTTGCGTCCGATATGGAACTGTAAATACGTGCTTAATTTCGAGTGTATCGCAAAGTGCCTTAAAAACATTACTTATAAATTGAGGACCATGGTCCGTTACAATATGAAGGGGGGCGCCGTAGCGAGAAATACAATTATTAAAGAAGGCAGTGGTCACTGCTTGTGCCGAAGCTTTACGTAAAGGCGCAAATTCAACCCATTTACTAAAATAATCCACCATAACTAACACATAACGAAATCTATTTGGTTTAGAGAGGGGGTAAGGACCGATTAAGTCAAGTCCAAGAATTTGATTTGGAAAATCAACTTTAATAGGAATTAATTTACCGGCCGGCTTTATATTTTTATAATTATATTGTTGGCACAAGCGACAACACGAAACATATACATTAACAAACTTCCTCATTTTAGGAAAGTAACAGGCATCCTTGAGCTTTTTATAAGTTTTCCTAATGCCAAGGTGCCCCGAAATTGGAGAGTCATGAAACTCAAATAGGATGGCTTGACGAAGAGATTGGGGAATTACAACTCGTGATTCGCCATAAGATGATAATAATTTTGAATAAAAAAGCAAGCCATCGATTAAAGAAAAAGATTGGGACCAGTTTAAGGCAATGGCTGATTCAATTATTGAAACTGACTCAGGATTTTCTAAATACTTATAGATTAATCCGAATTCGGGATCATTTTTCTGTTCTTGAATTAATTGATCTTTCGAATTTAACACAGATGCAGGCATAAGTGCTAAAGCTACTTTTTCCTTATCAGATACGAAACTATCGTTTAAAGTAGTTACTAAATTTGTAGAAGCACATTGGTTTAACTGTTCACTTTCAATTTCTTTTACACGAGTTTCAGTTTCATTTGATAATATTTCGGATTGAACCGGTTCAGCATTTAAATGCGAATTATGAATATATGAAGCTTTAACAGTAGAACAAACTGTGGTGACGTTCTACAGTCTCAACCTCACAAACTTTCAATATTTCTGCTTACATATCGGAAAATCTTATTATCATTTATTCTCCAACAATTCCCACACTCTTGAGAATACCACAGATCTCCTGAAAGCAGTGAATGGATCCCAGAATAAAAATCCTGAACTATTTTATACAAAAAGAGGATTGAAAGTCTTCTTGTTTCAAAAGATGAATAAGAGGAAAAACCCGAAATATAACAAAAGAACGCCTTAAGCACATTTAAAAAGTTCTTTCAATATACGGGCACTATTTGGAACACTATGCGCCAACTGTGTCCAACAAGCTACAATTTTGAAATGAAATTGTAAAAATATCTAAATTACATTTTACAAAGAAATTTTACTTGATATGTATAAGAGATAAGTGTAGCATTTTACGAAAAAAAGTCCAGCCACATACATTCAACCAGAAAATTATAAAAAATTCTTAAAGCTTAACTACGGCCCCCTTTGGTTCACCTACCTTATAGCTAATTGCGCACTGCTTAGCACTAGTGCGATGTAAATTCCACTTACTCATTGATTCTTTTTGAATTTAGACACCTAGTTAACAAATTTTCATATCAATCTGTAATTTATTTGCTTTTAAGCTAAATATAACGCCAAAATCTGGATTTAACATTTAAAAATTTGGGAGAAATTAGGTATATACGTATATATATATATATATATGTATATATATATATATATATATATATATATATATATATATATATATATATATATATATATATAAATGATAGATAACGTAATAAAATTTAATAATTAATAGATCTAAAACAATACCAACACACAAAAATATAGAACTGAATTTATATATATATATGTGTGTGTGTGTGTGTGTGTGTACAACGCTTTTTCCCATGTTAAGTTGTGGACACGATAACTGGAGTAATTTTTATTTAAATTTAACCAGCTTAGGATATGTTGTCAGGACAGTAAAAATCTCGGTCGAGTTCGTAGATGGGGCATCCAGCTGAAAGGGGGTGGAACTTTTCCTTTGCCCATAATTTTTTTAATATTGAAAATAGGAAGATGCTTCAAAACAGGCAAATTACCGCCTTACCCTAAAGAACAACTTTTGTATTTAAACTTTTTCGATAACTTCAATTGCTTAAAAATTACAAGTTAAAAAGTGATTTTTCGTCAATTGTGATGAAGCCGACTTTTACTATAGCTTTAATTGCTTAAATTTATAATCTGATGCTTACGTCACTTGCAAACGATAATAAAAAAGTTCATTGAAAATATAAAATCCATGGTAACAGCTTTAATTAATTATTTAAAAATATAAAATTAAAATAATACGTTAGTCTTGGTAAAAATATATTTTGTGGTGAACAGTTTAGAACGCCGGTTTACGTAAGAATTTAAAATTTACGATTGAAATTGAGAGTAATACGTTACAGCTTCCTTTGATTTTTTATCTTGTGGAAACAAGACATTGGTTTGTGAAAAGATATGAGGTTTCTAAGTGGGAAGAAAATATAATGACGTCAAAGCTGCCATTTTTCATCGCCAAGCTCGCCAAATTTTGTCATCAAATAACGAATTTCGTCGCCAAGTCAAAATTTCTATCGCCAATTATCAAATTTTGTCACCAAATCACAAATTTCATTGTTAAGTTGCAAGTTTTGTCACCAAATAGTCTATCTTTATCGCTTCTATTTGTTGAATGATTATGAACTTGGATGTTTAAAAATTGAATCATTTACTGACCAATAAATCTAGTCTGAAATTTTAAGTAGAATGAATAGTAATAGTTGATAATTAAATTTCTTAAAAACAGAATAGTGACGTAAAAAATGCAATATGTGGGAACAAAGTTATTGACTAAAGTACGTGTTAATGCATATGTAATATGTCTTTACTTTTGTAACATTAACGTACAGGAATCTATCTTTGCCTTTAAGCTTGCTGAAAAGGCATTTTATTTTATCTTACAATTATTTACCATGTTTTTATTAACTTCGATTCTTGTTTGTTTGTCCGGTACAAATCTTGCAATCATTTTTTAACTAACTTCCCTACTAGCTAGACATTTGAAACTTTCAGAATCGCTCAGAACCCGATGACAATGCAATACTTCGAAGCTCGATTTTTGAGTTTTTTATTATTTTTATTTTAATTAATTAAAATATGATAAGAATAATCTCCTAATACCTTTAAAAATAGTTATTAAAATATTAGCTATAATTATTTAATGTGAAAAAAAATTACAATTTAATTTTCTTTCGACATGAAAATAAATACATTTAATTAAACGTGAACGTTAAAAAATTGTAAAAAGTTAAATTATGCATCTCACAAAAATTGACGTCATTATCTCTTTAAAAATTTTATACGAATTAATAAAGTGCTAATGTAGTTCTATAGCTATAATTCAACAGAAATTTTAAAATCAGGATATATGGGAAGTTTTTTATCTTATAATTATTACGTATTAAAATTTTACATCTATACCCAATGAAAAAAATATAAATTAAATAATGGTAATACTATATTTCTGCAATTTTTATTAATTATTAATATCTTAAATTTACAAGTCATTTGGTGATATTATGACATACAGATACTTGTGTATTTATCATTTTATTGTATTTAAATTAGCAATGAAATTAATTCCGTGTTAATGTTCATTCTTATTTGTATTTATTTGCATAGCCGGCAACATTTCTAATTTTTAAATCAGATTTATCCACCAGCACTTTCACAAAGGAATCCATCACATATACCTTCGACAAATAAATGAAATTATATAACGTTGAAACATTTATGAAAATTTGCAGGTATGAAGTCTCCGTTGAAAAAAACGGAGACTTGACACCTACGTATTTGTGACCCTTTAAACCTATGTTTGGCTTCATTATAAACCAGGTATGTTTAGAAAGGTCGTACAAAACTGTACTGAACTCGAAAAATATTTAGAGAGTATCGCTTAAAATATTTTCTTAATAAATCATTGAAAAAATGAGCATTAATTTGAAAATGGCAAAATCAGATAAAAACTAGTGTTTCAATTTTTTTTTTCTATACTTTTGTGTACAAATTCATGCATTATAAATTATTTATTAAAATTATCATTTTTTTTTTTTAATTATTATTATTATTTTCTAGGAATGCAGGCGATTTTAAACTGAGCGAAGCATAATACGATAGGTCAAAAGAAAGCCAGTTTATTTTGTGTAATCTAAAAAAGACATAAACGATACAATTTTTTTAATTAAAAAAAAAAATCGATAAGTTTGTTTTGAAATATTACAGATCTGTGGTTATTATTCGCTATAAAGATATTGCCGAGTTCTTTTAAAAAGTACTTATAATGAAACATTACAACCCACAGAGAAGAAGCGATGCTCCTATATGTACGAAAAAAAAAAATTCCTGGTTAGTTATTACTACTATAAAGTATTCTTTTTAATGTCACAATTATTCGCTAAAAATAATTTTTATTCTGCATATTCATTTAAAATTTTGTCACATACTGCCATATTAGAAAATTATGAAAAAACGGGATAAAAACTTTTTGGTCATTTCCCCTAAATGCTGATAACCAATAATATATGTTAAAATACAACTACATATGAATTTATATGAAATTATGTGCATTAGTTCTTGAGTTAATCCTGCTGCAAATTTTTATCACACACACAGACAGATATTTACTAAAAATGACCAAATCGCTTTTAGGACCTTTAAAATCGTGCAAATATTTTGAAAACCTTAATGAAAAAAATATTTATAAGTCTAATATTTTCTTCTATTGAATATAGGAGAAAGTAATAAACAATAGATGTAAAATTAAAACAAAAAAATTTTGAAAAGTATTACAAAAAATTTAAAGGAATATTTTTTGTTTAAAACACCATTTTTCATGAGTATTACAATAAATAAAGTTTTATGTTTAATACGTTGAGCGCCACGGGAATTTTTAAGAAAATCCCATTCAGACCACGCGCGCTGCTTAGAAGCGTGTTATGTTTACCGTGTTTCAATAAAATCCATTAAAATGCCTTAATGACATAATCCTATAATAAATAAAAATTAAGTAAATTTTAAATAAATTGTCAGTAATTACTTAAAACTATGTAATATTTTTAGTTTTATATCATATTTCACACTGTCAGCCACCGGTGGCTGACGTGGCCTAAACGGAAAGTTCAGTGTCAGTCACCGATGGCTGACATGGCGCTGAACGTGTTAACTATAAATAAAATAGATACTGCTATATTCGTGAGTATATAACTCTTGACAAAATGTAGAAAATATTAATTAAGAAAAATTCTTTAAGATCTAAACATTTGATAATAATTGGCTATTTTAAGAATTTTATTACAAAAAGATTAGATTATTATATACCTTTGGTTAAAAAGTACATTTTCCCCTTTTATAAAATATTCGTCATAATGTTGCTGCTTTCATAATGTATTTGTATTTTTTTTATTTTTGCCTGATTATGGGCTGTGCTTAAGGATTAATACATGAAACAAATGTTGCAAGTTTTTCGAAATATGTTTTTTTTTTTTTTTTTTTTCCCAAAAAATGTGATACATATACATTAGAAAATACATGTCTGTCTCTATAGGTGATCTGATCATATTTTTTGAAAAATATCCAAAGCTAATTTGCAAATTTTCTTAATGGTCTTGACGAGATACTGGTAAGCTACCACATCTCAATCACTACTCTAAATAGCTCTGATATATCAGTTAATGCGCATTCTCGATTTCAGGGCGCACGTAAGACTTTTTTTTTTTTTTTTTTTTTTTTTGCTTTATAAAGAGAGAGCAACGCTATTTTCCCCCTTAATAATTTTTGCGTATTTTTTTAATTATATGTATATAAAGTCTTATTAACCCAGGTGTCAAAAGGTACTGTAATCGAAATAAATAATAATTGAGAATAATAAACAAACTGGATATATTCATACAAACCTCAGGAACAGATTTGTCATTTGTAATATGTTTCTCTTGCATCCTACTTTATATAAAATTATACATACATATATAATACACTTCTTCAATGTATTTATTAGAATACATAAATATATCTATATTATTTAAAAACATAAAACTAATTTTCATAACTACATGGTTATGTACTTATTATTAACAAAATAAATGTGTTGATTTCACTTAAAATTAAGTAATATATAGTTTAAGTTATAATTTAATATACAACCAAAAAGAATAGAAAGAGAAAAAAACTTAAGAAAACGGAAAATATTTTAAAAAAATTTTCTTCAATATGAACCATGCAAAAGAATATTTTGAAATTGCTTTAAATATTTGTCACTATCCATATATTTTATATTCAAATAATATTTAAATACTTTCCTTTAAAAATGTTCTCACTACAAGTATTTCTTATGAGCAACTAAGAAGAAAATCTTTCGTATACTTATACTTTTCAGTCTTCTTCTTTAAGTACTTTATACGAGGCTTATTTTCTGTGTGTTGAAAGTAATCTCACGAGTTTCACGCGTTTACATATTTAAAATATTTCATAACAAAAAAAAAAAAAAATTAATCGTTACATACATCATGCTTCAATTTCAGAATAATTCTTTTTCGTTTAGATTTATATATATATATATAACGATTCAGAAAAAAAAAAAAAAACTGGAAATCTGAAGAGATTATTTCTATCGTTCCAAGAAGTAATGCATTTTTAAGTTATAAATAATATAATATTAAGCATTCCTTTATTTTTATTGAATATATCAAATATTTTTATTTTTTTTATCAAATATAATTAGTAATCCAATAGTGCCAGCTGTAATTAGAAGGAATGAAAAAAGTATAATTACAAGTATGTATATTGAAATTTTTATGCTGTCACAAACTACTATGAAAAAAATAAAATAAAATAAAATAAAATCTAAGCGTGTGTATAATCTAATAATCGATTATTTCAAGAATTTCACAAAAAAATTAAAACAAGTTTATAATTTCTCAATGGTGATATATGTTGGAACAAAAAGAAAACTTTAATATTAATTTAATTTTTTCCCGCGTTAAAAATCAGAATTTTATTATTCCAACAAGTAAAACTCGGTCGCCTACCAGACGACTATAGCAGGCTCTTTGAAAACTTGAAACTTATTTATATTTCAAAGAATATATACATTTTATTTTACTTTAATTTTTCTAGTGGAGAAATTATTCCAGTAAACCAAAATATCCATATAAAAGGTTTCTTACCTTGACCAGAGATGTGGACGGCAGCTGAGAAAATATCACTTTTCAAACACAGAGAAATTCCCTATTTCGACAGTTCACATTTTTAATCCGTTCAGACACACAAATAATATTTACACTTTGTACATAATTTAAACATAAATTTGTTTAGGACCTATTTTTTGGCCCGTTATTTCTTCTGAAAAACTACATCATAATATTCCACAAGAGTGACATTCAAATAAAAAAACTCACTACTCCTTTTTTACATCTTACATCTCCTTTTCAGAAGCAAAAGCGCCCTCTATTGTGGACTTTCGGAAATAATTTCCCCTTTTCTCAACACTCCCACCTTGATTAATCGGCAGGTGAATCAACTAAAATGAAAAAAATAGTTACACATGAAACATATAGATTTATGGAAAAAATAACACAAATGCAATTAATTAAAATATAAAAAGTTTGTCAGAAGTGAATGTTCAAAGTTTTTTAGTCCTATCGGATAGGAGTTCTAACTATTCGACCACTCCTGGTCAATTTTGACACACTCTCAAGATGTTGTTGTGTCTTGGGCAAAACTTTATTCAATGTCTCTGGATCATTAGATACAACTTCAGTGTCCTGTGATTTAATATTCATGATAGGATCACCTTTTGAGCACACTTCCAATGGGAACACCTTTTGTACTGGTCGTACCAAGGTTCCACTCTTGACTCTCAGCTTGACAACTCTTATACGACCATCTTTTCCAGGATAGACTTGTTGTATTACGGCTAGTGGCCAATTTAGTCGTTTCTGATTATCAATTTGGATGATCACCACATCACCTACTTTCAAGTCTTTATTATCTTTACCAGCTTTCTGAATCAACTGGCTTAGGTATTCTTTACGGAATCTATTCCTGAATTGCTGTCTCACGTCTTGACAATAGGCATGTCTTGAGAGCAGCTTTTTTCGGTCCAAATAGTCCAAATCTGGAGTACCCGATTCCTTCAAGTCAGAAAGAAAATCGGATGGCTTTAAAGGTTTGAAATCACCCAAATCATTGGATATATAAGTAAGTGGGTGATTGTTTACAACAGCCTCGACATCACACAGAACAGTAAGTAACTCTTCATATGTCAATACAGACCTTCCCATTACACGAAGAAGCAAATCTTTAGTGGAGCGAATTAAGCGCTCCCACCAACCGCCCCACCACGCAGCGGTGGGCGGAATGAATTTCCACTCTATTGGATGTAGTGGATCGTGACATATCTTTTCCCATTCAATTGTTCTTAAAGCTGCAGCAGTACCAGTAAAGTTAGTGCCGTTATCCAAGTATATTACGGAAGGACGACCTCTACGGGCGATGAACCGCCGTAATGCTTGTATAAAAAATTGCGAACTCATGGATGACAACAGTTCCAGGTGCACTGCACGATATACGGTGCAGGTAAAAAGTAATACCCACGATTTTGTCCTATTTCTTAAAAACAGGGGACCACACACATCGATACCAGTAACTTCAAATACCGATGCATCTTTAACTCTGTCTTCTGGCAGATGTGTAGGGGCTGTTGCTGTGGCTTTACTCATAAAGCGTCTGCACACAGCGCATTTTCTTATTACTGACTTTATAGTACGTCTTGCAGATATTACCCAGAACTCCTCTCTGAGCATATTCAACAGTGTCTGAACACCAGCATGTGAATTGTGGGTATGTAATTCCCATATCAGGCACTCTACGACATGGTGTTTAGGTGGTAGTAAAATCGGAAACCTGAATTCATAAGTGAAACCTGAATTCTCTTTCGATTATTTTAGTTTTGACTCTAATAAGCTTATTTTCATCCACGACTGTGATAAGACCCCTAATGGACTCTCCAGTCACTGGAAAACTCTCCACTTGAATAATAGAAAAAAGTTTCAATTTTGATTTTTGGAGCTCTGAAGCTGATAGGAATGGCTGGCCATTCAGTGCTCCCCCTCGACAACTCTGAATAAATCTCATTACCCAACCTAAAACTCGCACCATTTTAGAGAATTTAGAAAATTTCTTATACCATTTATCACCGACCTCTGTTGTGACATTAGTATTTACACTTAAGTCAATGACTCTCTTTCTTTTAATTTCTGCTGCAACTGACTCCTCGTCTGGCAAAACTTCAGAGTCAGGCCATGATTCAGGAGGAAGTCTCAGAAATTCGGGTCCCTCCCACCAATCACATTGCAACAAATGTTTAGGCGTACAGCCACGGGAGGCTAAGTCAGCGGGATTCAATTTGCCTGGTATATGTCGCCAGCATTCTCCTTTCGACAAACTTAAGATCTCTTTTACTCTGTTATTCACGAATACACCCCAACTCTCATCTCGTTGTATCCAACAAAGTGCCACAGTGGCATCTGTCCAGTAAAAGGTTGGAACGTCAGTTAAGAACAGGGCTGCACTTACATATTTTGCTAAACGTGCACCCAAAACACAAGCTAATAATTCTAATCGTGGTATTGTTATCCTTTTCAATAGCGACATGCGTGTTTTTGCTGCAACAAATTTCACAGATACATTTTTGTCACTTTTACTTCGCAAATAAATAACCGTGGCATATGCCCTTTGGCTGGCATCGCAAAAAACGTGCATTGACCACGAATCTTTTTTCCCATAACCTATTCTACGAGGCAATTAAAGCTGAGAAATACCAGACAATTCTCTATACCATTTTAAGAATCGATTTTTCAGGTCATCTGGTAGAGGTAAATCCCAATTTGTTTCAGTTGCCCAGGCCTCTTGAAGTATTAATTTCCCAGGTAACATTACTGGTGCAATAAAACCTAGCGGATCAAAAACAGAGTGAATTAAGGAAAGTAATTTTCTTTTTGACAAATCTTCTACGCTAATATCATTTTTGACTGGAATGAAAAGTTTGTCCTCTCTGCGGTCCCATTGTAGACCTAAAACCGGTGAGACCGTATCGCAAGGGTTATCTAATAACTCATTTCCACTTGTTAGACCAAATGTCCAAAGACACAGTTCCATTTTGGCCTCTGCCATAATCTCAGTTGATTGACTCATAAATAATTCTAATTCTGCTTTATTATCAACTGAGGTCACACAGTTGTCGACATAAAATGAATCAGCTAACTTTTTCGCCACACTTTCATATTTTGGTGCGACGTTTGACACATGATGTGAAATGACTGATGCCAATAGGTATGGGCTACTAGTTACCCCAAAAACCACTCTTTTATGCCGAAATTCTTTAATTTTGTCATTTACCCACCAAAGAAATTTCAAATAATTTTGATCTTTCCTCTGTATGCCAATCTGCAAAAATGCTCGTCTTATATCGGAAGTTACGCCAATCGATTTTTCTCTAAAACGCATTAAAATAGCTGGGATTTCTTCTACTAGGTTAGGACCTTTCATCAAATAATCATTTAGAGAAAATGAAGTACCCGATTTACAGGAGGCATCGAAAACTGGTCTAATTTTGGTGGTTAGACTATCTACTTAGATAACTGGATGATGTGGCAGATAATGTCCTACTTTATTATTTTCAGATTCTGGAATTATCTCCACAACATCTTCGGAAAGCCACTCACTAAATACCTTATCATACTCATTAAAAGTATTTAATTTTCTCAATTTTCGCGTGGTGGAAAATAATCTTTTTTCTGCAATATGCCTGTTAGAGGGAAGGTCAACCGGGAAATTTTGGTCCCAAGGTAAACTCACGCAATATCTACCATCTTCGGTTCGGTGAAGATTCTTCAAAAATTGTTCCTGTGCTAACTGATGTTCTATATCCTTAGAAAAGGTATGTGCCTCAGCCCTAATACCAATGGATTCTAAATCCCACATATCAGAAACTTTCATATTTTGAACAAGGAGGTTGGTCACTAGCATGGACTGGGTACCCTCAAAATTTTGGACACGAAAATTATTCTGTTCCCCACACAAAGTCCACCCGAATTTGGTATTAATAGCTGTCAGACCTCCCTTTAATTGAACTACTTCACCAGTGAGAATTTGTCCATAAATATCACTTCCTATTAGAATCTCAATTTCAGGATAATCATCGCCTATGTCTGAAATCCAAATTTTATGCCTTTTTAATTCCTCCAATAACGGACCTTTAGATATGCGTGGTATTGTACCGCAAATAGTGTCTTGTTCGAGAAAATTGAACCGATGTTCATTACTTTTCCCAACGGGTCTAAGTCTCATACTATATCTATTATGACATTTTGATTCAGTTCTATCTCCCCCAAACAACGTATGAGTTAAATTCTCAGTGGAAATAATTTTCAAATTTAAGGCTTCGGCGGTGGATCTTAAAACATAAGATCTCTGCGATCCACAATCTAAGAGACATAACCTTTTTTCTCAGACCACCTGAGACTACTTCAACTATTAATGTCATGAGAATGACCTCTTTCATACATGAAGGAGTAGACACAGTACTCTGTACAGCAATTGACCCTTTTTCACTAACTATTGTCTCGTCCTTATTCTCTGGAGCCTCCGGGCATAAAATTATGGGATGAGAACGCTTACAAAGACGACACTGAATAAATTGTTTACATTGCTTCGCAAAATGACCAGATTTAAGGCAACGTAGGCAGCATTTTAACTCTTTCAATTTATTAAATTTCTCTTTTAAAGATAAAGACCGAGCTTTGAAACATTCTTTACTTTCATGATTTTTTCCGCAAAAGACACATGATAACTCCTTAGTCGCTACCAAACCAGCAGCACTCGCAATAGGTTTTTTATTTTTGAACTTAATCTCTTTAGGCCGCTCTTCACGCGAGAGTGTCGTAACTTCAAACCCAGAACGCGCGAGTTTAACTCTTTGTTCACCCTCGACTTCTTTACGCAAAAACTGCAAGAGATTTGAGAGACGGGATCCCTCATTACTAAATAGAATGCTCCTCTGCCATACCCTAATCATCTCAGCGGATAAACAAGACTCAACCATGGGATATAGCCAAGCACCATTGGAGTCTGGGCTTATGCCCAAAGACTCGAGAGCTCGGAGGTGGGACTCAATTTTGTCAAACAGTGACACCAGAGATAGCTTATCTTTGCCCTGTGAGCGTACATTTTGAATAATTAATTTCAGTAACTCTCTCACATAAATTTCAGTTAAAATTTCCTTATTTCCGAAACGCTCCTCAAATGCCGCAATAGCTTTCGGATAATTTTCCTCTGTTAATGGGTAACTTTCAATTAACTCACACGCCCTAGTTCCGGGTAACATAGATTGCGTTAAATAATGGAATTTATCTAAGGCATCAAGATCCTTATCTTCGTGAATTTTTTTTAACTGACCCCAAAACGAAAGATAATTTATTAACTGACCATCAAATATTTTTATCTCGATTTTAGGTAACTTATACCTCTTTTCATTGAGATTAATACTACTATCTGGTGTTATAGCAAAAACATTAACTTTTGAATCCATAAGATTAATTTTTTGCTTTACTCGTCGGTTAAGCGAAATAAATTCATCAGAATATTCCTCACAAGCTATAACTTCCGTTTCCAGATCCTCACCGGAAGTTTTCCCTTTTATCAATAAATCCAGTAATTCCGAATCGTGAACCTTTAATTCGCTTACTGCTGTTTGTAACTTTACAAATTTATCTTCTAAAACGGACCTATCGGGTTGTTCCCTCTCTAACTCTTCTTTTATGACATTAGCCGTTCTAGTAAAAGCAGTACGTGCAATGGCACGTTTCTTCTTCAATAACTCAACACTCATTTTTTATTTACTGAATGTCCTAAAATGCCTAACACAAATTTTAAATTTAAACTAAAATGTTCCTAAAACTCTAATATTTTTTAACTCAAACTTCAAATAGTTTAAACTGTAACTCAAATTTAAACCCTAACTAAATTATTTAAGAACAAAACTCAGTTTAATTTAAGACAAAATTCAAATTTTAAAACCCTAACTAAATTATCCAAGAACAAAACTCAATTTAATTCAAAACCAAACTCAAATTTTAAAACCCTAACTAAATTATTTGAGAACAAAACTCAAATTTTAAAACCATAACTAAATTATTTAAGAACAAAACTCAATTTTTAAAACCATAACAAATTGATTTAAACCAGAATTCAATTAATGCAAAACCGAAACTGAAACAGCAATTGAATGATTTATCAAAACTCAATATTAAACCATAACTGAAATAATGTAAAACCAAAACTCAAATTAAATTCAGTCACAATTTAAATATTCTTAAAATAACATAATTCAAATCATTCTAATGCAATAACTTTTTTGTTCTTAAATAATCACAAAAACATTAACTCAATTCAATAAATAAATAAAATGATATAACCTTTTAAAATATCAAAACAGAAAGTATTAAAAGCATAACCTTTAATTGTATAACTCAACTGACTCAGTAGATAAAAATATAAAATGTCACAAGGAAAGAACTGAACCAGACCATTCCCACCTCTACTTATTCATTCGCATATTCAATAAAATTAAATAGTTTAACATTAATTTTAACCTTTAATAATATTTGAGAATACTCTAATTATTTATATTAACTATTAAATTATATTACAATTTCATAGTGTTCTTAAAAACGAAAACGAAACTTTTAAAACAGAATAAAAACAAAAATAATCATTCCTGTTAATTTTCAAAGATCCTGATCACGGACGCCAAAACTTGGTGGAACAAAAAGAAAACTTTAATATTAATTTAATTTTTTCCCGCGTTAAAAATCAGAATTTTATTATTCCAACAAGTAAAACTCGGTCGCCTACCAGACGACTATAGCAGGCTCTTTGAAAACTTGAAACTTATTTATATTTCAAAGAATATATACATTTTATTTTACTTTAATTTTTCTAGTGGAGAAATTATTCCAGTAAACCAAAATATCCATATAAAAGGTTTCTTACCTTGACCAGAGATGTGGACAGCAGCTGAGAAAATATCACTTTTCAAACACAAAGAAATTCACTATTTCGACAGTTCACATTTTTAATCCGTTCAGACACACAAATAATATTTACACTTTGTACATAATTTAAACATAAATTTGTTTAGGACCTATTTTTTGGCCCGTTATTTCTTCTGAAAAACTACATCATAATATTCCACAAGTGACATTCAAATCAAAAAACTCACTACTCCTTTTTACATCTTACATCTCCTTTTCAGAAGCAAAAGCGCCCTCTATTGTGGATTTTCGGAAATAATTTCCCCTTTTCTCAACAATATATATATATATATCTGTATATAATTATTAATATTAATAATTAATAACCATTATAATCATTAACATTATTAACTTTATTTTGTAAAATATTTGTCACATGTTTTAGATCTATATCTATTATTATTATTATTATTATTATTATTATTTTAAGTATACGGTTTATATACACCTTATTATTTTTGAATTTCGTCTAATCTAGTGTTTTTAACAAAACAGAGTAGTATATAACTGCAAAAATAAGTACGATAATAAACAGAAATTCATTAAATACAGTGAAATTCAAATAAATGTATGCCTGCCAATATCTGCAGATATTTCATTATTTTAAATAATTCCTTTTCTCTCCATCGGTTTCATCCTGAAAAATATCATGAAGGAATTTTTTTAAGAGAAAAATTCATAGCAGTTTTGAAATTTTTTAAATGATTTTTTTTTTTTTTTTTTTTTTTTTTAACCTTGTTTTTCAAAAAATGTGATTTTGCATATACGACAGAAAATCAATTGTATACTACAGCTTATTTTTACAAATTTAATCAGTAGGAAATCATTTCCAGCTAGCCAGTCCGTAAAAAAATTTGTATGTCTATTATTTTACTACAAGTAATTAATATTCGAAAGAGCCGGGATAAATTAATGTTTAATAATTTCCTACTATAAATAAAAACAATCGATTCAATTAAAGAAATTCGTCGTAAAAAATGACTGAAACATTAATTTTGTAAAAGGTAAATTGAAGGTCTTGCTGCAAAAAGGAGGCAGCTGAAATTTAAGCTTTCAGAAAAGCATAAAATATATATATATATATATATATATATATATATATATATTTTTTTAAGTAAAAGAGTTGTATTTTCAACCAAAATTATTTCACCTGTATTATATAACTGATATAATACATATTTAT
The DNA here is from genome assembly GCA_963930645.1 of Salticus scenicus. Classification (NCBI taxonomy): domain Eukaryota; kingdom Metazoa; phylum Arthropoda; class Arachnida; order Araneae; family Salticidae; genus Salticus; species Salticus scenicus. The sequence goes on from OZ005650.1 coordinate 235,469,687, forward strand.
TGGAGTTATCAGTTTTTTACCTCAAATGCAGCTAACTCTTTTTGTGTTTTTTTTTTTTTTTTGTTTTTTTTTCATCTAACCGTTCAAATATTTTTTTCTCAAAAAGAATGTTATTATTATTGTTATTCAAATATAATTTTTAAAATTAATATAAAATTCTTCATGCTGCAAATAATTTCTAAAAATATTTAATGCGTGGTATTATAAATATGACATTTCAAATAGCATTTATTCTGATGCTAAAAAAAAAGTTCATTTAAAGGATATATGTACAATGTAGGCTGCCACGTCTTTCAAGCGAAGTAAAAAAAAAAACTCGAAATTTTATACAGAAGAATAAAATTTCAAGAAATCTCAAATATATATGTATATTAAAACGCACACTAGAATTTTATAACAGGGTAAATTTAAAACGAACTTCGCATACCTAAATCAATATGTATCATTGGTTATTTGTATAAATATCGTTCTCAAAAGAAGAAACTCTTAACAAACTTTATCGGTTTAGATTGCAATTGAGCTTTTGCCTACATGGACTGTGATTTATTTTTTCTCGATGTTGTTGCTTACAAAATAGACGCGATTTAATGAATTTCATGAGAAAAGGAATTTTTTTTATAATCTGTGATTGCATTGATCTCTGGTTTTCATATTGGTTTAAATTGTAACTTGTGCGTCAGACGCTTTCAGTATTCATTGGTTAATTTCAACACAAGAAATTTCACTACGGACAGTGAAATCATATATTCAACATCATGTATTCATCACTTGCCATTTCAATAAACATTCTAGCAGATAGACTGTTGTCAAAACGGTCGATAATAGTCATCCTCACGAAACGTTAAAACAGTTTGCAAACTAATTTCGACGGTAAACTAAACTCGTCGGATCTATTAGAGAAACATTATACCCCGCTTCATAATAGTCGATTTCAACATATTAATTACAGAACATTAATATTATTGATATTTACTAAAATGTAAGGATAATTGACAATTAATTTTGGCAACTGCGTACTAATTTTTTTATATATATTTTTTCCCATGTGCGTTTTTTACTCTCATTGCTTTCCACTGCAGGCGTTACTTTGGGTTTTTGTTGTCTAAGGTCATAACCAGGTTACTCCTATTTCTTTTGAGGTGACTACTCTTTATATTTGCTTTGGGTTGTTCTATTCTGTTATGAAAATGAATAGCAAAAGAACGATACTTTGTCATTTGTGACAATTTCTGATTCTCTGTGCAAGAATATACATAAAATATTATCTAAAGTTTCCATTCATCATAGTAATGCATATTTAGCACCTAACATAATGTTATGTGTTTTGCCTGCATACACATTTCGACCTTCGAAGGTTCGATATTGCATTAATTTTAAAAATATCCATTGCATTTCTCGTAATAAAAGGAATGTAGCTTGAGCTACATACTAGATGTGATGGGATCGCAAGAGTTTAGTCGGTAGAGCTTCGAGATTTAAAACGAAGGATTGTGAGTTCGATACGTAATCTGGCAAAAGTCCGTTGTGTACACTGAAGGTGGCTGAAGCATAAATATTCCTTCAGAGCTACAATTTCCTCGATGTTCCTATTTGTAAAATATTTTTTTGTTATTTTCTGTATAAATATAATTAGTATTCCTTATTTATTAGATATCATTTAAATAAATGTCTTTAATTAAATTCATTATATTTTATCTTGTTATGAAAAACACTTCAGCACTGTTTATAGTAGTTAGCTTTGGAATTTGTCTAAAAATTATAAATATTGCATGTATTTGTTTTTTATATTAATTATTCTCCATATTACACTGATTAATTTAAAAATTTATTAGCCCAAAATTTATTATAATAATTATAAATACAACTATTTATACAGAATATTTCGAAAAACTGTTATCAATATTTTTATCACATTCATTAATTTTAGTTTTTAAATCAAATAGATATTCTGAAACAAATAATACATGTGTTATGCAACTACATACTTTTTTCTTTACTAGATTACAAACTCTGTTGTTAATTTATCAGTATTTCACTATATCTGTATTTTTATCAAAATTTTAATTAATATTAATTTAATTTAATTTGCATTTTTCATTAACGATCTGTTTAATAAATAGTTGTATTATATTTAAAATATTAACTTTACAAATCATGTTGTACATATAAAAATAAATGAATTTTTAGGTAAGACCCTTCAAAATTTATAAATGAAAATACAACGTGATCTCCTAGCATCTGGTATCAGCTGGAGAAACAAATATTGCACTGATTATTCTTAACAAATTATTATAGATTGATTATTGGTTCTTAATATGATAATTATAGTCTATAAAAGTAAATTCTTTATAGTTCTATTGTTCTTTTACTAACTTAATATTAATTTATTCTGTTCTAAAACCTCACCTGTCCCTATATATATATCTATATATATATATATATGATATATATATGAGAGGGAATCAAATATGAACCAGGATTTCCTCCATACGACCGCTAATGCGTCAGAAAAGGGTATGTTTTGCTGGACGTGGTAGGTTGTGATTTCACGTGACTTACCCACACTGCAGAAAGTTTATTTATTTCCGCGCTTCATTTGTGGTCGCAAAAAGTGAGAAAGAGGATACTCTCGTGTGCACCACACATAATTATACATTTTTCACACTTAAGTGCATCAAACCAGTCCAAATCGTTCGAAAACTTAAAGTGCATTTTAAAGAGACTAGCCTGCAGAAATCCCAAATGTGAAATGAATGAATGGCACAGGAGATTCTAGCTATGAAGTAATAACTCGTCTCTCAGCTGCAAAGTTCTTGGGATGGTATTTCGGAACTTCAATGGAGATTTTGCGCATCCACTTTCTCTATAAATGTCGTACAGTTAATGCTGCCTGCCTATCACTACCAGCTATTGGATGGGACAAAATTTTTATATTGGCAAAAAATCCATTTAGATTTCCAATCAGAAACGTAATTCTGCTTCGCAATAACGCCCTTTCTCCGCACACCTAACAGCCAACGGAAAAGTTGGAGGAAATTTATTGGACAACACTGAATCATCCTTTCTACAGTTCTGACCTACGCCTGTGTAAGTATCACATATTTGGATCAGTTAAAGAAGCACTAGAAGGTGAGCAATTCCATGAGAAGACTATTGTTGAAACTTTCTGCGCAATAAGCTAAAAACGTGCCCTCGCTCTTTTTATCAAATTAGAAATAAAAATCTTTTAAATTTTTAAGAAAAATGTATTACAATATCAGGAAATTGTGTGAAAAAGTAGCATATAACTTTCTTGTTTATATCTTGTACAATTAAATTAAATATATATATATATATATTCACCCTCGTGTATACAGTTATGTAGTATACTTCTTTCTGTAATATTTAATATCTAATTAAAAAAATGTTTAAAAAAATATATAAAGATTATTTATAAAATTTCAGGAAAAAAAAAAGAAAGAAAAAACATTTCGCGTCCTAAGATATTTTTACGTGATATATCAATGGTATTTCTCATTCAATAAGAAATGTCTACAACTAATTTTATAACACTTAATAAAGACAGTATAATTTATTATTTTTTATTAAATAAAAAATAACATTATCAATCACAGTATAACTTGCTGATGTTAGAATTAAACTTTTACTAAATGAAAGTATATAGTATATTAGTGAATGTACAAAAAACATCAATTTAAGATCAAGGACTATTCATGGGATATTATAAAAAATAATAATAATAATATAATAAGGAGTAAGTAGAATGATTTTTAATATATAAGCTTGTGTATATTTAATTAGTAATATTTTTAATGTTATGTTAAAGGTTATTTTAGATTATAAAATTTATTTTCTTTTTATTTTATTGTTTTTAAACTTACATTGTTTGTTTAGTATGAGTCATTTGAAATATAAAACAAGTTTTAGGTTAGGTTAAGTGAATGTTTATTGGGTGTACATATATAAAGTGTATGTTAGTTTATTATATAAATATATGTATGTTAGATTAATTTTGTTGAAAAATAAAATGTTTTTTACTATTTTAATATATCTAAAAAAAGATAGTTTAATACTAAGTTACATTCGTGAATTTATATATATAAATTTTAATTGTTTTATAGTGGCGTTTACCTGCTAGGAGTCTGTTTATTGTTCATATTCTATGTGGGAAAGATGTAAAAAGAAAAATAGTTATTAGATTTAATTAATAATAATTTAGTATTTGTTTAAATATATTTATAATACATGTATTTGTATAATAAAGTAATGTATACCTTATGCCAGTTACAGATTTCTCTTGTTATGTAATTTTTGCATTTTAGTGTGTTTACATTTATTTATTCGTAAACATTGGGAACATATTAAACAGTAAACTTTTGTGCACATCTTTGGACTATATTAAAGAATTTATAATCTGTAACAGAAATATAATTTTCAGTTTGTTAAATATAATTTTATATTACAAGAGCGTTGTAATAAAAAATCTTACCTGTTAGAGGTTTTGGAAAAGTATTATTTTTATGATGGTAGGTTTGGTATAGATACATTAATAAATATAATCATTGCAGATGGTTTAAGACATGTGTAACTATTGTAATGTTATAATTAACTTTCATTTGCATTTCTCTTGAAGTTTAAGAGTGAGACAATAATGTAGTTTCGTCTAGACTGTGTGTAACGTTTGACTCTTTTATAATACAAACTAATTTTATTGCGTTTATGTGTATGATTAGCATTTGCTAATCTTGCATAATCAAATGGTTTATGAATACTTATTATTCATTATGGTATTGAAATTTCATGTGTTCAATTTTACATACTAACACTTGTAGATTATATTCGTATTGTTATAGAAAAAAAGACTAACTTTATTTGATATAAGGAGGTAAAACACATGTTACAGCTTAATGGGGTTCATAATAGATTAATTACAAGATAATAAGAACTTTTTATGTACCATGTTTTAAAATCTTCTGTTGATTCATATAAACGCTACCGAAAGCAGCAGGATCCCGGAAAATTGGCTAAAAGTATTAAAAGCATTAAAAAAATTCATTGCTATCGCGTTTTGAGCTATTATAAAAGTTGCAAATGGCTATCTAATATAAGCCAGGAAGTTAGTTAAAAATCGATTGCAAATTTTGTGCTGGTAACGCTGCTGAAGGCAACAGGGTCCCGAAGCAGTTGGTTAAAAATATTTTAAAAATGCATTTTCACTGTATTCTGAACTATTCTGAAAGTTTCAAATGTCTAGCTAGTCGGGAAGTTAGTTAAATAATTTTTTTGTCAAATCATATAAACGCTGCCGAAGGCAGTAGGGACCTGAAACAGTTGACTAAAAGTATTAACAAAATGCATTGTCACCGTTTTCTGAGCTGTCCTGAAAATTTCAAATGTCTAGCTAGTGGGAAAGTTAGTTAAAAATTGATTGCAAGATTTGTACTGGACAAACAAACAAAAAAGAATCGAAGTTAATAAAAACGTGGTAAAAAAGACTAGGTGTGAGTCTTCATCATACTTTATTTAATAAAGAAAAATATATAGAATGACGTGATAATTAAGTATATGTAATAAAAGGAACCAAATGGCGTGCTTGTTTTGTTTTGTGAGAAACAAAATAGCGGCCTCGGTTGTACCTTTACCTCCCCCAACACACACTGTCTCCATAGCCCCCCGTAAGGGGGGGAGACGAAGGGATTGTTGTGACATGAGTCAAGTGGGGGGAGGTAGGGCTGTATACTAGCTTTTAATATTAAATATATATATATATTATAGCTATACGTTATTACTACTACCTTCCTTCTCTTTATGAGCTGACTCGGACCTAGTTTTTTTTTTTTCTATAATGATATAGCCCTTCCTCTATACCTCCCCTTCCTTCCATCCCATAGATATAGTAATAAGCCCCGTGGCAGAAACACGGCGACACGGCGACAATGTCGCAGAAACAGAAATGTTCTTGCAGAAAGATTTTACTTAAGTCAAATAAATTTTGCCATTGTGTTAAAAAAAAAAAAAAAAAAAAAAAAAAAGAGAGAGAGAGAGAGAGAGAAAATGGAGAGAAAGAAACTCAAAGGATGATTTATAAATGCAGAACAAATTTTCGTTTTTGCAGATACGATCGCCTCAATCCTGAATAAGGAGAGGAGATAAAGCGGATGTAACTCACTTGGGTTAGCTTTGATAGGACATGCATTAGCGATTCGTGATGCGATAATACGATTCGGTGTATCGATACTTTTCACTGGTAATCTCATCACCTTGTAACTTCATTTTCGTGTCTCCAAACTTTGTTTTCGCGCCGCGCCTGCCGCTCGTGTCGTGTGCATTTATTGTATTGCAAAAAAATGTTTTTTCGAAAGAATGTGGCTTTGCGACCATTTTCCGAATTTCATATTTCATGCATTTTCAGATTCATGCATAACAAAATAGCTGCACTCAGTGATTTTTTTTTTTAAGTGCGTGATTGCTGCTGCACCGATTTTCATACATTTTCTGATTTACGCAAGACGAATTAGTTGCATCTAATGATTTTTTTCTTTAATGTATGCGAAGCGTGCATACGTGCGTGGTAGTAAATACACGCAAATTTTTAAAAGCTGCATTCATTTTAATGTTTAGTTCAAACTATGCAATACATTTCACAAATATATACAGAAATAAGAATATGGAGAAATTTGTAACATCTGTAGTTATACGCAAAATAAAAAATGAAGCTTTAAACATTGCTTCAAAAAATAGAAAATTAAGAAATTAATCCTAAAAATACTTTATTAGCTTTTAGAATTTTGTATGTAGTAAAATATCTTAGCAATAAATATTAATAGGTATTTTAAGTTACAAAATTGGTAATTTTTCTAATTTTTTTCTTTACTAATCATTAATTATTTTAATTGTAATTAAAATTCTTAGCTTTAAATTTTGTTGTTTAAGCATATGAAGTCGTTAAAAAAATTATTAATTTATTTTACAAAATACTCTTATCATTAGTTTCTACAGCTTATTCATTTCATATTTTAAACATTTGAATTTTTAAAAAAATGTTTATTTTTACTTTCTCTTACCCATAGGATTGAGAAAGTATTGTTTAAGGGTCAAATTTTCGAACGTGAGTTTTTGTTATATTTACATCTTCTAAGGTCCCCTGAATACGAAAATCATGTTTTTTCATGGTGTGCGTGTGTCTGTCTGTTTGCCTGTCTGTGTGTGTATTATCAGCATATCTCAAGAACAAATAGTAGCAGAAATTCCAAACTCGGAATTCTAAATGTGTATCATATAGGGATGCTACAGTAAGATTTTCGTTGAGATAAAGGCAATGGTTCGTGTACAGGAACACCCAAAAGAATTCAAATACATTTCGTCTATGGGGAAAATTGCAGGTACGGAGAGTTTAACACAACATCTATAGACTGCACTAAACTAAATGAAACGAATGTATATTTTGCATAATAGAGATAGTCAACTGGGAAAAAAATTTCTGTATGTAGGAGCCTCGACTCCCCCTGGGGGTAAGTCCCCATTCGAGGGGAGTAAATTTTCATGATGGGTATCTTTCAAAAGATCTCGCTAATACCTTTAAAACGAATGGTTGAACCATCGATCTGCAATAATTTAAAATAAAGTTATCGACTTTTTTCATTAAAAAAAAAAAAAATGTAATATTGAGAATAAATTCAACTTTTTTGGGGGGATATTTAGTGTTATACTTCTTCTCTAATATGGAAACCATGTGCATTATCATGGAAGATAATTTTTTTAAATAATAATTTTAATTAATTATTTTTACTGAGTGAATTTGTATAGGAAAATATAGAAGAAAGTGGTATGGTGGCTACAGCACACTAGTTATTTGTTGTTAGTGGATGTGCTTTACTAATAATATTTTACCATTTCCAGGAAAGCTGTTCGGGAATTGAAATAAATTCCTCATAGAGATATGGTAAATACTGTATGTTTTAAACTAAATTTTCATCGCTTGTTTTTTTGTATATTAATGAAACGGGGGGTTGAGGGAGGTGTAGCCCCCCCCCCCCACAAAACTAATTATCATATGAAACTCTTCCTAAGCTTATTTTGAATTGTTTAACATAGGTTTAGATAACAGTATTCGTTATCTTACCTCTGAATCTCCAACCTGTATTGATAGTATTAAATTTCAGGGTAAGAGAAAGGAGTGCGAGTGACACACCAGATTATTTTTATATAATATTATAATTAATATTATAATATTATAATATTATTATAATAATATTATTATTATATTTATTATAATATTGCAAATAAAATAGTTATTTTGAATAAAAATCAAACCAAATGTTTTGTTGATTTTTTTTTTTTTTTTTTTTTTTTTTATGTAAGCAAAAGGAATTTTATCTAATAGTAGTTTTTTTGAATAAAATCTAATTAAACAGAAAATGCTTTTATTTGTTTATTTTTATTTACTTATTCGTATAGATATCAATATGAAATATTACTTTTAATTGATTTATATTTATTTGATTCATCCGTAATCATTATTTTCTATTATAGATTTTATCCATGAAATCTGCGTATTTCCCATTTCAACATTTCCTTAAAAATTAAGTATTTGTCTTGCCTCAATCTTTATGAAAATATTTCGACTATGCTTTGTCTATAATTGTGTTACTTAGATCTTGTATTCTGTTTTACTTTATATATTTAAATGATGGTATAATTATACATTCTGAATCCTTTAATATCAAATAACATTTCTTAGATTTCAAATACACATCTTTATGCTATTTGTATATAATATAAAAAATGAATCTTGTGTATTAGAATGTTATCTTGCATCTTTGTAATAATCTCAAAAACTATAAATGTTGTTTATTTATATTTCATTATGATATTCAGCATTCTATATTAAATTTTACTGTTTTAATTTTTTGTATTTTAATTTTGAGTTCTGTATTATATTTTATTTTGTTTGGTTTGCACCTTATGAAATAAGCGTATTTGTGTACTTAAATATATATATTTAATACAAAGAAAAGTAATGAAATTTTAAAAGTGTTTGTAACATTTGTTAATTTAGACATTTCATGATTTAAATGCCTTAAAAAATTTGCAGATTATTTTTGATATGTTATTACATTTTATGGTTTCAATTCATTGAACATTTTATAAACAATATTGTATATTAATGTGAACAAAAAGTCTGAAGCAATTAAGATCTGAAGCAATAGATTTATTTTCACCTTTCTTAAAAAAAAAAAAAAAAGTGTTTTCTTGCAATAGTGCAGATTGCATTTGCGCCTAGTTAAAATTTAAATACATTGATTATACTGAATATTATTTACTATTTAAAAAACAATATTTTGAATTCGTAAATGTTAACTTCACAAACTATTCCTGCAGAAAGATTTTGGTGTTGATGAAGCTTTTCGCAGAAAGCATAATAAATTTCTGCCACAGGGGTAATAAGACATTGATTGATCATGGAGAGGGGCAAAGTGATGCTTTTTTTCTCGGGAAAAGTCACTCTAATGGCTATCTTTCCTCGAATAAATAACACACAGGAATACACAAGGATAATTTAGTAAATAAAATTTATGAATAATTTATTTACTGAAGGTGAATGAAAAACTCCAGATACAGTTTCAAATTAATTTTTCTTTTTTTTTTTTTCTTTTTTTCAGTACCACTTAATGGCTGATTTTAGAACTTTTTTTCGGCATCAAAAATTTTTGCTCGATAACATGGGGATGATAGATCTAAATATATTACTATATCTATGCTCCATCCACCTCATAGAATAACATTAGACCCATAATGCATTAGTAGGTACGATAGCCAATGAATGAGTTTGCATGCTAGAGGCTATAAGGGGACATTATTTCAATCAAATTTCAGCAATTATACCTTATACCAAATAAACAATTCTTCCCCTCACACCTTTTCATATCCAGATAATTTTATAAATTTTTGCTATAAAATATTCCCTTAATATTTGAAATTCCAAAACAACATGAACAAATTTAGTTTGACTGATGTATTTCAAAGTTTTGATTTCTCTTTTTTGAATGAATTTATAAAATCTATATTAATAAAATCAGACTTTTGTCTGTAAATTTGTCGGAATCGAAAAATTTTGCGATATCTTCACGTTTCACACCCCATGAAAGCCGAAAATGACTTCAGAAAATTTTGCCTGTGTGTGTGTATGTGTGTGTGTGTGTGTGTGTGTGTGTGCGTGTGTGTGTCATCGTGTCCGTATGTCGCTTTTTTTGTCCGAGCATCACTCAAGAACGGCTGGACGGAATTAAACGGCGCTTGGAAGGGATTTAGGTATTCACCCAACTTAAAATTATATCTATTAACTTTTCAGAAATTCTCCCCCGTTCCCCACTGGGGGGGGGGTAAAAGACTAAAACACGTTTGTCCGGGCATCACTCGAGAACGGCTGGACGGAATTAAACGGCGCTTGGCAGGGATTTAGGTATTCACCCAACTTAAAATTATATCCATCAACTTTTCAGAAATTCTCCCCCGTTCCCCCCTGGGGGGTAAAAGACTAAAACACATTTGTCCGGGCATCACTCGAGAACGACTGGACGGAATTCAACGGCGCTTAGCAGAAACTTAGGTCTTCACCCACCTTAAAATTATATCTATAGAAATTTTCAAAATTCTGATTAGTGTTTAAATTGTGGGTAAAAAACGCCTGCGCATGCGCCATAAATATTTTTTCACTAAAACGCTTTGAATGGAAAAATAAAATGCAAAAATAAATTTTTAAGATAAAGACTTTTTTTATTCGCGTGATTCGCACTACAAATTATGAAAAGATTGAAATGAAGTTTTGCCATCTGAGTTTCATACTTTAGTTAATTTCAAAACATCTAATTGTCGTATCGAAAAACTGTTTACACCCCAGGATTCAGAAAAATCACCTCTTTCATTTGGTACTGAATTTGTAACGATAGGTCTGATACTTCTAATTTATTTTTCCCTTTTTTCCGCTTTTCCGTTGCCACTTAAATTTCATACTTTAGTTATTTTTTAAAAATCTAATTGTCGCGTCGAAAAACTGTTTGCACCCATGGATTCAGAAAAATCACCCCTTTCATTTGGTATCAAATTTATAAATATAGGTCTGATATTTCTAATTTATTTTACCCTTTTTCCGTTTTCAACGCGGATTCGGTAAAAGGTTTTATATTTATATATAGGCATTTATATATATTTTTATTTTACAGAAATAAAATGAAATATTTTTAATTTCACGCGAATAATAATAAAAATTAGAGAGAAAAATACCTACAAAAGTTGGTGATTTTTTATTTTTTTTTAAATGAGGAATTTGCACGTGGATAAATATTTTCATAAAGATATTTGGCATTAGTTTAATATTTTTATTTAATTAAGCAGTACTTTTCTTTCCTGCAGTAAAACAAAAATTTTGTTGTTATTATGTACCTTATGAGGTTTTTTTTATGTTCTCCCTTAATTGTAAATGATTATAATTTGAATTTTATTAATATTTTTTATTTTTATTTTGTAAATATCAGAAAAGAGTTTTTATTTTATTTTATTTTATTTATTTTATTTTATTTATTTATTTATTTAGTGTATGGAACAGCTTTAGTATTGGATCCCTTTGGCAAAATTTGAAATTCGGAACCGAAGTAGCTCGGACGTTTCTCGCCAAGATCTTTGATTGCACAATTGAGATAGCCAATTCAGTTCATCGCAAAAATGGCTTAAAATATTTAAAGTCACCAAAGGGTTCCCATACTAAAGCTGTGCGTTTTGTACTTATTTATTTATATTTTCTATTAAAGACTTCTGTGGTCACGAAATTTGGTGCGTAAATTGTTTGTTTGCATCCGGCACTTATTGTAACTGGATTTCACGAAATTCGAAATCCCCCCCCCCTTCTCGGAGTCGGAGGGCAATAAACGGTATAACTTCAGTATAACCCCACAGCTGAATTTAGCGATTTTTCTTTGGCGTCGTTTTGAAGGATATCGATGTCGTTCTGGACTGTTTGCGATATAATATGGCAGCCTAATATGTTGCTTATTTTGGATTTATGATTTAGATTATGATTTTATCATTTATCATATATGATTTATGATTTTTAGATTTATGATTTAGCCATAATCGCCAACAAAAAAATCGCCAATTATCGTTGTGGGGTTATACTGAAGTCGTTCCCAATAAACATGTGTAAAAACATGTTTTTCCGTTTGAATTCGCTTTGAATTATCTTAGAATGGCGAATTTTGGTGTGCGGATATTGATTAAGTGTACGCATTATGTACATTAGTGGGATTTTGCAAAACTTCGAACTCACCCGCTGAGGAAGGGGAAGTAAGAAGTGGGTAAGTTGTGCCGAAGACAGTGGAGACCTAGACTCCTCCCTTTGCGAGCGAGAAAACCTCTACCAATCACAGCGAGAACTTAAGTTATTAATAAAGATATGGGATTTTGACAACTCATTTAAGTTTAATGTCCAGCGAAGCGGGCAAAGCCTGCTAGTAATAAATAAATAAATAAATAAAATAAAATAAAATAAAATAAATTTTTCTAATTAAACCCTTACTTAAGAATTTTTTAATAATATGAGCAATTTGAAATTAAATTTATTTTAAACACAAATGTTTGTCTTCAAACCCTCTGATAATTGTTTCAATGATTCATTTATTTTGATTTGATAAGGTAAATCAATTCAATATGTGTCAAAAGATAGCATGAAAAATTATAAAATTATATAAACAAAGTGAAAAAAAAAAAAAAAAAAAAAAAAAAAAACTTCAGATCTTTTGTTTCATAATGCTTTTACCATTAATGAAAAAGGTAATATGTAAACTATTCTAAATTAGGATTTTCACGCAAAATGTACACGAAAAACACTAAACAACGAAAGATAATTACAGAAATCATTTCGAAAAAGTAGCATACTCTTGGAATTCGTAATAGTAATTTATTTATTCACTCACTATTACGGAAAGTTTACTTTAATCCAAACCAGTAATTCTTATTTATAACTTGAACACAAATCGATGATATTTTAAACAACATTGTGCTCTAACTTACATTGGTTTTTGTGAGATGTAAATACAATTTATGAAGTACTAAAATTCCATATTTACCTGTTCCGTAAATTCTGATTCACTATAAGAAATTTTAGTAAAACTTGGGGGAGCTGAGTAGTTGTGGAGCTGAGAAAAAGTACAGTACCGTTATTTGCAACAAATTGCTGTAAAATTTAGAGTGTTGGCCATAATTAATAGTTACTTACTTCTCTTGTATGATAAAACAGTCTTGGCAACTTAACGGCATAACTATTTTTACGGTCATAACTGGAACATTTTTTTTTTCCAGTAACTGACTGTAATTAATTTTGCTTGTGGTTACTTACTTTATAATGTCTTTTCGAATTTGGAAATTTCGTATATCATTCATAATTTACAATTTTCTCAAAATGAGAGAAAAAGGCGAAACTTCGCAAAAGTGCGCATTATAGAGTTTTAATAAATAGTAATAAATATTATTACTAATATTATTAACTATGATTATTTTACATTGAAAACATCGTAAAGTAATCCAAATTTTGATTTTCTTAATAGGTTTAGAGTGTTTGCATAAACGCACATTATAAGGTTTAGTTTTACTAAAAAGATAATGTGGCAGTTATAAAATATTACTTATAATGCTGTCATAAACGTCATTGATTATGAATAGTACTTTAAAAATTTCATTCGTATTTGTTTCGAAAATTCGTATTTGTTACATTTTTTAGTATTTAACAGTAGGGAAAATTTTTGCATAAATGTGCAGTATAAACAACATTTTTAAAGGAAATATTTCGGGTCGGCATTAAAATATCCCTTATGATACTATTAACTGTCCTTATTAATATTATTAACTACTACTACAAATTATAATGACAATTATACTTAAAAACTGAGACAGATAACATACACTAAAAATATACATTTTAAAACATTAAAAACACAAAACACTTAATGAGGCATGCGCAGTTCCTGATGAATACGTTGTACTCACTTAATGAAAGTCTGTTGTTCATCTCAGCATTTACATTTGATGTTTTTTACTGATGAGGAGCCTATAAAAGGCTCGAAACGTTTAAATTTGTGTTTTGTGTTTTTAATGCTTTAAAATGTATATTTTTAGTGTATATTACCTGCCTCAGTTTTTAATGTGATTAAAATTTAATTTAACTACGAGACGTAACGATTTTTAAATATTTTAAACAATTATACTTATAATAAATATCATTAACAATAATAAATAATAGTAAATAATATTATCAATGCTATTAACTATGAATATTTTATTTTGAAAACTTGGTACTTTATTCAAAATTTCACAGTCAGGGCAACACTAATGGAAACTTTAAGGAATAATTATTTTTGCCGATCACTGCCCTGTAATCCACTTTGCTTACGATTACTTACGTTATAATGTTATTTCTAATTTGTAAATTTCGTGAACCATTTAAAATTTACAATTTTCTTAACATGGAAGAAATGTAAAATTTCGCCTAAATGCTCATTAAAAGGTTTAGTTTCAGGAAAAAGATATTGTGTCACATTTAAAATTATTATGGTGTGAAAGTTTAAATTGTTTTTCTCACCATTATTTTTAAATTTAATCTTTTTATTTTTTACATATATAAATTTTCCTCATACTACTAAGTTACTTTAATCGTTATAATGGTTTTTCTCTTTGCTTTTCTTAAAGTTGATGCTTTCTTTAAACAAAAACTATTTACTCTTTCTGAATTAGATAAACTATCAAGTTTTGTCTACACTAGTAAATTGAACTCTGCCTGGATTTTTTTTTTTTTTTTTTTTTTTTTTTTTTTTATATCCTTACAAATAATAATTTTAATTTCAAATAAAATTTATCAAATTACTAAATAATAAGATTCAACAGATTACAACTTTTTTTTTTTTTTGTATATAAAAGATTACAAAATTAAATAAAGAAGTAAACAAAAAAAAAAACTCGTGTATAAATTTAATTCTAACTTATTATTTTTACAAGTAATTTAATATATCTATGTTTTCTGATGTAAGGCCAAAAGGTTACAGTACAGGGTTTACCCTGGTTTTCTACTAAATTACCAAAACAATTTTAATCATACAGATCTATATCCAAGCAAGTTCATATCCCTACCATTTAATAAAGAAAGCATCAGAATTTATTATACTTTTGTACGTATAGTGAAATAAAGAAAATTTCGAACTCTTTACTCCTCAGATTGAATATTCAAAAAATCAATGAATAATTTTCTTTAATAATAACTAAAATAAAACCGCGTTGTGTAATTGCAATTTTAGAGCCAGGTAAAAACACCAGTGATAGCAATGTCCAATTATTACCTATCTTGAAGGAAACTGAACATGTATAAAAAAAAAATTCACTTCTTTAATCTATTTAAGTTTTTAAATTATCACCAGGAATCGGGTAGTACTTAAATCAAATAAAAGTAAAAAGAAAAATAATGTATAATAACTTTATTTCTTCATAAATCTGGACCTGAAAAGGAAACTGTTAGCTCAATCCTCCTCTGGAATTGCTAGCAACAAAAGTTTACTTTTCATTTGATATCACCACCAATTATCTTAGTCTAAATAATTCACTTAACTCTTTTCTCTTTTTATTTATATTACCATTAGCAGTCAAAACACAATTCCAGATCAGAAGACTGAACTAACTCACTAACCAGATTCCTGATCATATTTGTGTTCGAGACACCTGTATATTTACTTGCTAACAATTTTTTTTATTTATATATATGATAATCATTATCAGCTACATTTAAGCTATATTAAAGTTTTACTATTCAATTTTCATGGCTTCTCTGATCTATTAGATTATTTTGTGTTTAATTATGTGCTTAATTATTCATTAATCATATACAAAATTAACAAGAGGACACCGCCATCACTGAGTATTAAATAAAACTTTTTCTTGTGCAAAGTTACTAACTTCATAAATTCTTTATCTACTATAAGGTTTCTACCCCTTTTTTTCTTCTTTTTTTTTTTTTATTTTTTTTTATTTGAACCTTACCCAAGAATGAATTAGAGAACCTCTTTCAAATAAAATAAATAAATAAAAATAATTATATCCATAAAATTTTATTACATATTTTATAAGAAATAAACTCTTATTTAATGACAAAGTAAAACTACACAGTTATTAGTTAATAAACAAGAATTTTTTTTTTTTTAGTACATAATTTTCACAAAATTGTTTCTACTTCTTTATATATATATATATAAACCCCTTTACTTAACTTCAACAATCCTGGGATTAGTATTTAAACATTTTAGATTATAAGTTAATACTCAACAAGGTATAGAATACTAGAAAAATAGAACAAAACTTACAAATTCAGAAAGATTCCCGTTTCACTACCACCACATAATGTATTCGTATTATATAAAATTTAATTTACTTACATTTCAAGGAAGGCTTCTCCAGGAGTGGGGACTCTGTCCGAAGAGATGTACATTTCGGCTGCTCGTCATAGGCAGGGGCTTTTAGAGGTCTTTGCGAGGGCGTACACAGGAGGATAACCAATGGTCGGATAAGGACTCTAGAGGTAGGTTTTTCTCGCTTTCAGGGATCATTGTAGAAGCGCTAGCCGGTGGCAAACCACGCTGGGGATATGATACGCAATTTAGTCGGAGACTTTCTCGCTGAGGTAAAATGTATTCACGAGGTCCGGAGCAGTCGCACTCATGGTAGTCCGGGTGCCTCCCAGGCCTCCCCCCTTTAGTAGGGCTTCAACGACCTAGGTGGTAGGCACTTTAAAGACTTATCAATGATAAATACCAACGACAAACGGGTCCACAAATCAGTACCAAAGGAGAGAGTTTCTCTTCACTGCTGCCCGACGCTATTCCGATTAGTCTCCTATAAGAATATTCTCTAGTCTTCATGTACCCTACGAGGTATACACCGCCGTCTTGAGATTTTCATTAGTAGCCCCATCCCGACAGCCCTTGCCGGGTCAAGTTGTTCCTACCGCCGGTAGACCGGAGCGATTAAAAATCAGTTCTTCTCTCCTAGCCAGCCAAAATCTTTCTTGCATGTCATCTCACGAACCAAATTCTAGCAGCACGTAGGCGAATAGGCTAAATGTCTTTTGCGGCCACGCACAGGAAGTGCGTCTCTGCTACGTCGATTTCTAGGCCTAACCTCGGGCCTCCGGGAGAAGTATGAAGGGGCGACCATGCAGCTCGAACACTCAAAACCTTCTGCCATATTCTGGGGAGCCCGCGAGCTCCTCTTCCTTTTATGAGCCGCCTCGCTACATGTCCTCTTGTATCTCTGTCCTAACGTTGAATGATAAAATTTTACCCCCCAAAAAGGGAAGAGTATTCGGGTCAGTGTTGCCAACACAGCTCTCTAAATTATTCATTCTCCAATGAAAAATAACCTATTCAAAAAACTCCTCCTAGTAACGCGAACATTGGCCACGGAGCCCCTGTCAAGGCGTGCCCACTTCACCCCACACGGATGAAATAAAGAAGAAAAAAAATTTTCTCCGACCCCAGAGTCGCGAAGGAAAAGACATATGGCAATTATAACAAAATTCCAGTATTAACCTTTTTTGAACTTGACAGATTTACTGAAATCCCCGTGTCATAGGACGAGAATTTATGTCATCGACAGATAACATTAAAGTTTAAAGTTACCCAACTCCTCTGCCTTTTTACGAACAAGATAGCATTCTTGAGTTCCCGAAAAAACCAAAAATCATGCGAAAGAGGTACTAACCACCCACGAACAAATTCCTATAGCTCCCTAACGCTTGTTTTTCCCAGAAAATGGAAATCTCTGCGACACTGTTCTCAACACCATCTATGGGCAAAGACTCTTCCTTTCCCTCGAAGTAAAAACAATATAACGGTCATTCCATTCCAACCGACTATCTTGTTTTCGTAAATAAGCTAAGAAAATTCTTAAGTGCAATTACACACAGTTTTTGAATAAAGAAAACTAAGAATCTATATAAAAGTTTTTTTAAATAAAATTAAACCGTTCGTGTAACGTTTAAAAAATTATAGAAACATATAGTTTTGTAGAATTGATAAAATTAAAAAAAAATTAGTTTTCTGACATTTAAAAAATTATAAAAAGGTATAGTTTTTGTAAAATTGAAAAATTAAAAAAAAAAAATTTAGTTTCCTGTACTAAGGGTTTAAAAATATAGTTTTGTAAAAGTATACAAGTTTTGAATAAAAATGAAACAGTTCTGGTAAAATTTAAAATATTAAAATTTAAATAATATTGTTTTTGTACAGTTCTGGTAAAATTTAAAATATTAAAATTTAAAAAATATTGTTTTTGTAGAAATTCGAAATTCACCATAACAAAATATTACTCATAATTCTGTTTATGAACGTCATTGACTATGAACATAATACTTTAAAAATTCTATTAGTAATTGTTTCAAAAGTTGCACCTTTAAGGGCAAAATTTTACGTGTGAGCATTACTTTATCGTAAAGATGTCGGGTCAGTTTTAAAATATCCGTTGTGATACTATTAACTAATAATAATAATAATAATTACTATTATTACGTTATTATTATTATTGATGATATAATATATTATATCAACTATATAATATATTATATAGATATAATTGATATTGTTGATAAAAAATGTTATTATCATGGTATTAATAATAATAATAATAATAATAATAATAGTAATTATTATCATTATTATTATTATTATTATTAGCTATGGTTATTTTACTTCGAAAACTTCGTACTCTATTCAAATTTCGATTTTCATAGCATGGAAGAATACGTCAAAATTTTGCATAAACGTGTATTATTAAGATTATTGCAATGAAATTAGTATGGAATAGCATGAAAAGTAAAGTATGAAACTAACACTAATAGAATAAACAATAGATTAGACGAAGGTAAATATATCAAACCGGAGGTTGGTTAACCTAGTTAGTTTATATTTTTATTTATTCTTTTGTTTTGTTTTCAATAAATAACGAATATTTAAAACCGTTAGAAGGAAACTAAAAGGTGACTGAGTCCCGTAATTTTATTTTTCAATATAGAACACTTAATTATTTATTTTTTATTCAAAGTTGTTTAAATAAAAGCTATTAAAGAAAACGAGCAAAAAAATAAATGACTGCATACATTTTAATTTTTATTTAACTTTAAAAATAATTAAAAAAAAAAAAAAAAAAAAATCTTTATAAATCTTGTAATTTAAGATTTTTTTAGAAAAGAATTCAAAAACAATTTTAGTTTAAAAAATAAAATAAAATAAAAAGTCATTTCCATTTATAGGCAAATAACTCTGGTTGATCGATTGAAATTGTTTACATTTTATCTGTTTAGGAATTGAATATGTGTAGCGATTTTTACAGAAGATTGTTTTAGGAATGTGAGGAAATTTTTCCCTTTTTTTTCTTTTTGTAATTTCAGTAAAGTAAAATAAAAATTTCGTTTTTT